>CAWUFW010001767.1:0-242500 GCA_963921515.1 Calotriton arnoldi | reverse complement strand
CCGGACCTCACGGAGGTCTGACTGAGCAAACTCGGAGAAAAAGGACCATCGGGAAGGGGCTGAGAGGCAGGTACGTACCCGGGCCCCTAGGGGCCCCGGCAGGCGGGCCCGTGTGCTGCCTTCCCCTGTCTCAGCATCCCCTGACCTCACGGAGGTCTGACTGAGCAAACTCAGAGAAAAAGGACCATCGGGTGGGGGCTGAGAGGCAGGTGCGTACCCGGACCCCTGGCCCTCACCTTCATTGCGCCACAGGGTTTCGCTCGGCCCTCCGACTCGCGCACGTGTTAGACTCCTTGGTCCGTGTTTCAAGACGGGTCGGGTGGGTAACCGACATCGCCGCAGACCCCTGGCGCCCGGCGTGGGCCTCCCCGCCCAGCGGCGCGACGCGGTCGGGGCGCACTGAGAACAGTCCACCCCAGTCGACAGTCGCGCCGGGAGCAGGGGGCCCCGTCCCCCCTTCAACCGCCCCAGCGTGCCCCGAGGGGCGGCCGGGAACGGGTGCCCGGGGGAGGGCGCGGAGGCGGTCGAATCTCCCTCGGCCTTGCGGACACGGCGAAGCTGCTGCCAGGGGGGCTGTAACACCCTCCGCCGGAGCAGAGGGCCACCTGCCACCCCGAAGCCTTCCCAGCCAACCCGGAGCCGGTCACGGCGCACCGCCGCGGAGGAAATGCGCCTTGCGGGGGCCGGGTAGGGCCCGGGCGCCGGTCCCGCGGAGGGGATCCGGAACTCCCGGGCCACCGACCTTCCCGCCGTGTTGAATCCTCCGGGCGGACTGCACGGACCCCACCCGTTTACCTCTCGACGGTTTCACGCCCTCTTGAACTCTCTCTTCAAAGTTCTTTTCAACTTTCCCTTACGGTACTTGTTGGCTATCGGTCTAGCGCCCGTATTTAGCCTTAGATGGAGTTTACCACCCGCTTTGGGCTGCATTCCCAAGCAACCCGACTCCGAGAAGACCCGATCCCGGCGCGCCGGGGGCCGCTACCGGCCTAACACCGTCTGCGGGGTGAGCCTCGATCAGAAGGACTTGGGCCCCCTGAGCGACGCCGGGAAGTCAGTCTTCTGTACGCCACATTTCCCGTGCCCGCCGCCGGGCGGGGATTCGGCGCTGGGCTCTTCCCTCTTCATTCGCCGTTACTGGGGGAATCCTGGTTAGTTTCTTTTCCTCCGCTTAGTAATATGCTTAAATTCAGCGGGTCGCCACGTCTGATCTGAGGTCGTAGTCGGAAGAAACGCCGGAGCGTTAAGGGGAGCCGGGGAAGGCCAGCCCCTGCCGGAGCAGGGGCCTGGCGTCCTGGCAGCGCGCGCCCTCTTTCCCTGGATCGGATCTGGAAGGGGTTTCACCCTCGCCGTGAAGCCGGCCGAGAAGGTGGGCGCCCGAGGCGCGTGGGCGCGGGCAGCCGGTGGGATACCACAGACAGCCACGCGCAGCACGCAGCCAGGCGCCCGGGACAGGCCCCGGGGAGGACCGGTCGCCAGACCTCTTCTTGGGGCTAGGCGCGCTGGCGGCGTACCTCCGTGACAGGACCCGGTGAGGGACCCTGCCACGGGCGATCGGGGGGTCTGACCTTGTGGGGGGACGAAGGGGAAGCGGAGCTAACCCTGCGACAGCCCCAGCCGTGTCCCGGGGAAGCCCCGGGGCGATTGACGATCGAGCGACCCTCAGACAGGCGTAGCCCCGGGAGGAACCCGGGGCCGCAAGGTGCATTCGAAGTGTCGATGATCAATGTGTCCTGCAATTCACACTAATTCTCGCAGCTAGCTGCGTTCTTCATCGACGCGCGAGCCGAGTGATCCACCGCCAAGAGTCACAGGCAACTTTTCGAAAACGTTCACCCACCTGCGGGCGCAGGAGAGGCGGGAGGAAGGTGACGCCGTCCGTCCACCGCCCGTGTGGCGAGATGGCTCGGGTGCCCCATTCAAGGCTTCCCCTCTGGGAGTCAGACTGCACCGTTGGGAGAAAAGAACATTGCCAGGCGTTCGGCCCGGGAGTCCCCCCCTCACCCACCCGCAGGCGAGGAAGGGGGCTCCCGGTGCGTCGGGAGCAAGCAGCCCCACAGCCGCCGGTCCCTCCCGGCGTAGTAACCGGGAGGGACCGCACGAGTCTTCAAACCCCTCGGCCCGGCCGCACGGGACCGGGTCAAACCTGGGTACCTGGCAACGAGGGAGGGTCGCCCCACCTGCACCTCAGCCGTCCGTCGCCGGGCGGCCCCGAGCCGTGCACCAAGCTGGCTTGTACAGCCCACCCCACCCTTGCCCGTGCCGGAGGCGCCGGAAGGGAAGAGCCAGGCAGCTCCCCATCCCACACGCCTCCCACCGAGAGAAGCCGGGGTCCCCTCGCAGGCCCTCGGCCCCTTCTCTTCCAGGCTGCCCTGCCGCACGAGAAGGGCCCATCCTCAGTCGCCCGGATCTCGGTCAGGCCGGGACGTTGGGCGCAGGAGGGCCCAGCCAGCAGCAGGTCCTTCTAGGAGGGGTGGAACCAGCCCACTGTCATTCGGTTTCCCCCCACCACGGGGGTGGTGCCGGGTGAGCTTGGGTTCCATCTCTGGGAGGGCCTACCGCTGTGCCCCTCCCAGAGAGGGACAGGAGACGGGGGCCGTCCATGCGGGGTGGAAGAGCTTTGCTTGAAACAACAGCCGAGGCTGGCCAAGCAGTCCATCCCTAAACGGACCAAGAGTACCCAATCGATCAGAGTATGGCTGGGGCATCCCCTTGGCAGGCCACCCTGCGCAGGGGGTATGCTGGCTTAGCATCCCTGCCTGCTCCCAGGGCAAGCAGACTCAGAGAAAAAGGACCACCAGCAAGGGGCTGAGAGGCAGGTGCATACCCGGGCCCCTGGGGGCCCCGGCGGGCGGGCCCGGGTGCTGCCTTCCCCGTCTCAGCATCGCCGGACCTCACGGAGGTCAGACTGGGCAAACTCTGAGAAAAAGGACCATCGGGAAGGGGCTGAGAGGCAGGTACATACCCGGGCCCCTAGGGGCCCCGGCAGGCAGGCCCGGGTGCTGCCTTCCCCGTCTCAGCATCCCCGGACCTCACGGAGGTCTGACTGAGCAAACTCGGAGAAAAAGGACCATCGGGAAGGGGCTGAGAGGCAGGTGTGTACCCGGGCCCCTGGGGGCCCCGGCGGGCGGGCCCAGGTGCTGCCTTCCCCCGTCTCAGCATCCCCGGACCTCACGGAGGTCTGACTGAGCAAACTCAGAGAAAAAGGACCATCGGGAGGGGGCTGAGAGGCAGGTGCGTACCCGGACAGCTGGGGGCCCAGGCGGGCGGGCCCGGGTGCTGCCTTCCCCCATCTCAGCATCCCCGGACCTCACGGAGGTCTGACTGAGCAAACTCGGAGAAAAAGGACCATCGGGAAAGGGCTGAGAGGCAGGTACGTACCGGGCCCCTAGGGGCCCCGGCGGGCGGAGCCCGGGTGCTGCCTTCCCCGTCTCAGCATCCCCGGACCTCACGGAGGAACCCGGGGACGCAAGGTGCGTTCGAAGTGTCGATGATCAATGTGTCCTGCAATTCACACTAATTCTCGCAGCTAGCTGCGTTCTTCATCGACGCGCGGGCCGAGTGATCCACCGCCAAGAGTCACAGGCAACTTTTCGAAAACGTTCACCCACCTGCGGGCGCAGGAGGCGGGAGGAAGGTGACGCCATCCGTCCACCGCCCGCGTGGCGAGATGGCTCGGGTGCCCCATTCAAGGCTTCCCTCTGGGAGTCAGACTGCACCGTTGGGAGAAAAGAACATTGCCAGGCGTTCGGCCCGGGAGTCCCCCTCACCCACCCGCAGGCGAGGAAGGGGGCTCCTGGTGCGTCGGGAGCAGGCAGCCCCACAGCCGCCGGTCCCTCCCGGAGTAGCAACCGGGAGGGACCGCACGACTCTTCAAACCCCTCGGCCCGGCCTCACGGGACCGGGACAAACCTGGGTACCTGGCAACGAGGGAGGGTCGCCCCACCTGCACCTCAGCCGTCCGTCGCCGGGTGGCCCCGAGCCGTGCACCAAGCTGGCTTGTACAGCCCACCCCACCCTTGCCCGTGCCGGAGGCGCCGGAAGGGAAGAGCCAGGCAGCTCCCCATCCTGCACGCCTCCCACCGAGAGAAGCCGGGGTCCCCTCGCAGGCCCTCGGCCCCTTCTCTTCCAGGCTGCCCTGCCGCACGAGAAGGGCCCATCCTCAGACGCCCGGATCTCGGTCAGGCCGGGACGTTGGGCGCAGGAGTGCCCAGCCAGCAGAAGGTCCTTCTAGGAGGGGTGGTACCAGCCCACTGCCATTCGGTTTCCCCCCACCACGGGGGTGGTGCCGGGTGAGCTTGGGTTCCATCTCTGGGAGGGCCTACCGCTGTGCCCCTCCCAGAGAGGGACAGGAGACGGGGGACGTCCATGCGGGGTGGAAGCGCTTTGCTTGAAACAACAGCCGAGGCTGGCCAAGCAGTCCATCCCTAAACGGACCAAGAGTGCCCAATCGATCAGAGTACGGCTGGGGCATCCCCTTGGCAGGCCACCCTGTGCAGGGGGTATGCTGGCTTAGCATCCCTGCCTGCTCCCAGGGCAAGCAGACTCAGAGAAAAAGGACCATCAGCAAGGGGCTGAGAGGCAGGCGCATACCCGGGCCCCTGGGGGCCCCGGCGGGCGGGCCCGGGTGCTGCCTTCCCCCGTCTCAGCATCGCCGGACCTCACAGAGGTCAGACTGGGCAAACTCGGAGAAAAAGGACCATCGGGAAGGGGCTGAGAGGCAGGTACATACCCGGGCCCCTAGGGGCCCCGGCAGGCAGGCCCGGAGCTGCCTTCCCCGTCTCAGCATCCCCGGACCTCACGGAGGTCTGACTGAGCAAACTCGGAGAAAAAGGACCATCGGGAAGGGGCTGAGAAGCAGGTGTGTACCCGGGCCCCTGGGGGCCCGGCGAGGCGGGCCCGGGTGCTGCCTTCCCCGTCTCAGCATCCCCGGACCTCACGGAGGTCTGACTGAGCAAACTCAGAGAAAAAGAACCATCGGGAGGGGGCTGAGAGGCAGGTGCGTACCCGGACCCCTGGGGGCCCAGGCGGGCGGGCCCGGGTGCTGCCTTCCCCCATCTCAGCATCCCCGGACCTCACGGAGGTCTGACTGAGCAAACTCATAGAAAAAGGACCATCGGGAGGGGGCTGAGAGGCAGGTGCGTACCCGGACCCCTGGGGGCCCAGGCGGGCGGGCCCGGGTGCTGCCTTCCCCCATCTCAGCATCCCCGGACCTCACGGAGGTCTGACTGAGCAAACTCGGAGAAAAAGGACCATCGGGTGGGGGCTGAGAGGCAGGTGCGTACCCGGGCCCCTGGGGGCCCCGGCGGGAGGGCCCGGGTGCTGCCTTCCCCCATCTCAGCATCCCCGGACCTCACGGAGGTCTGACTGAGCAAACTCAGAGAAAAAGGACCATCGGGTGGGGGCTGAGAGGCAGGTGCGTACCCGGGCCCCTGGGGGCCCCGGCGGGCGGGCCCGGGTGCTGCCTTCCCCCATCTCAGCATCCCCGGACCTCACGGAGGTCTGACTGAGCAAACTCGGAGAAAAAGGACCATCGGGTGGGGGCTGAGAGGCAGGTGCGTACCCGGACCCCTGGCCCTCACCTTCATTGCGCCACAGGGTTTTGCTCGGCCCTCCGTCTCGCGCACGTGTTAGACTCCTTGGTCCATGTTTCAAGACGGGTCGGGTGGGTAACCGACATCGCCGCAGACCCCTGGCGCCCAGCGTGGGCCTCCCCGTCCAGCGGCGCGACGCGGTCGGGGCGCACTGAGAACAGTCCACCCCAGTCGACAGTCGCGCCGGGAGCAGGGGGCCCCGTCCCCCCTTCAACCGCCCCAGCGTGCCCCGAGGGGCGGCCGGGAACGGGTGCCCGGGGGAGGGCGCGGAGGCGGTCGAATCTCCCTCGGCCTTGCGGACACGGCGAAGCTGCTGCCAGGGGGGCTGTAACACCCTCCGCCGGAGCAGAGGGCCACCTGCCACCCCGAAGCCTTCCCAGCCAACCCGGAGCCGGTCACGGCGCACCGCCGCGGAGGAAATGCGCCTTGCGGGGGCTGGGTAGGGCCCGGGCGCCGGTCCCGCGGAGGGGATCCGGAACTCCCGGGCCACCGACCTTCCCGCCGTGTTGAATCCTCCGGGCGGACTGCACGGACCCCACCCGTTTACCTCTCGACGGTTTCACGCCCTCTTGAACTTTCTCTTCAAAGTTCTTTTCAACTTTCCCTTACGGTACTTGTTGGCTATCGGTCTAGCGCCCGTATTTAGCCTTAGATGGAGTTTACCACCCGCTTTGGGCTGCATTCCCAAGCAACCCGACTCCGAGAAGACCCGATCCCGGCGCGCCGAGGCCGCTACCGGCCTAACACCGTCTGCGGGGTGAGCCTCGATCAGAAGGACTTGGGCCCCCTGAGCGACGCCGGGGAGTCAGTCTTCTGTACGCCACATTTCCCGTGCCCGCCGCCGGGCGGGGATTCGGCGCTGGGCTCTTCCCTCTTCATTCGCCGTTACTGGGGGAATCCTGGTTAGTTTCTTTTCCTCCGCTTAGTAATATGCTTAAATTCAGCGGGTCGCCACGTCTGATCTGAGGTCGTAGTCGGAAGAAAACGCCGGAGCGTTAAGGGGGAGCCGGGGAAGGCCAGCCCCCTGCCGGAGCAGGGGCCTGGCGTCCTGGCAGCGCGCGCCCTCTTTCCCTGGATCGGATCTGGAAGGGGTTTCACCCTCGCCGTGAAGCCGGCCGAGAAGGTGGGCGCCCGAGGCGCGTGGGCGCGGGCAGCCGGTGGGATACCACAGACAGCCACGCGCAGCACGCAGCCAGGCGCCCCGGGACAGGCCCCGGGGAGGACCGGTCGCCAGACCTCTTCTTGGGGCTAGGCGCGCTGGCGGCGTACCTCCGTGACAGGACCCGGTGAGGGACCCTGCCACGGGCGATCGGGGGTCTGACCTTGTGGGGGGACGAAGGGGAAGCGGAGCTAACCCTGCGACAGCCCCAGCCGTGTCCCGGGGAAGCCCCGGGGCGATTGACGATCGAGCGACCCTCAGACAGGCGTAGCCCCGGAAGGAACCCGGGGCCGCAAGGTGCATTCGAAGTGTCGATGATCAATGTGTCCTGCAATTCACACTAATTCTCGCAGCTAGCTGCGTTCTTCATCGACGCGCGAGCCGAGTGATCCACCGCCAAGAGTCACAGGCAACTTTTCGAAAACGTTCACCCACCTGCGGGCGCAGGAGAGGCGGGAGGAAGGTGACGCCGTCCGTCCACCGCCCGCGTGGCGAGATGGCTCGGGTGCCCCATTCAAGGCTTCCCCTCTGGGAGTCAGACTGCACCGTTGGGAGAAAAGAACATTGCCAGGCGTTCGGCCCGGGAGTCCCCCCCTCACCCACCCGCAGGCGAGGAAGGGGGCTCCCGGTGCGTCGGGAGCAAGCAGCCCCACAGCCGCCGGTCCCTCCCGGCGTAGTAACCGGGAGGGACCGCACGAGTCTTCAAACCCCTCGGCCCGGCCGCACGGGACCGGGTCAAACCTGGGTACCTGGCAACGAGGGAGGGTCGCCCCACCTGCAGCTCAGCCGTCCGTCGCCGGGCGGCCCCGAGCCGTGCACCAAGCTGGCTTGTACAGCCCACCCCACCCTTGCCCGTGCCGGAGGCGCCGGAAGGGAAGAGCCAGGCAGCTCCCCATCCCACACGCCTCCCACCGAGAGAAGCCGGGGTCCCCTCGCAGGCCCTCGGCCCCTTCTCTTCCAGGCTGCCCTGCCGCACGAGAAGGGCCCATCCTCAGTCGCCCGGATCTCGGTCAGGCCGGGACGTTGGGCGCAGGAGGGCCCAGCCAGCAGCAGGTCCTTCTAGGAGGGGTGGAACCAGCCCACTGCCATTCGGTTTCCCCCCACCACGGGGGTGGTGCCGGGTGAGCTTGGGTTCCATCTCTGGGAGGGCCTACCGCTGTGCCCCTCCCAGAGAGGGACAGGAGGCGGGGGCCGTCCATGTGGGGTGGAAGAGCTTTGCTTGAAACAACAGCCGAGGCTGGCCAAGCAGTCCATCCCTAAACGGACCAAGAGTACCCAATCGATCAGAGTATGGCTGGGGCATCCCCTTGGCAGGCCACCCTGCGCAGGGGGTATGCTGGCTTAGCATCCCTGCCTGCTCCCAGGGCAAGCAGACTCAGAGAAAAAGGACCACCAGCAAGGGGCTGAGAGGCAGGTGCATACCCGGGCCCCTGGGGGCCCCGGCGGGCGGGCCCGGGTGCTGCCTTCCCCCGTCTCAGCATCGCCGGACCTCACGGAGGTCAGACTGGGCAAACTCTGAGAAAAAAGGACCATCGGGAAGGGGCTGAGAGGCAGGTACATACCCGGGCCCCTAGGGGCCCCGGCAGGCAGGCCCGGGTGCTGCCTTCCCCCGTCTCAGCATCCCCGGACCTCACGGAGGTCTGACTGAGCAAACTCGGAGAAAAAGAACCATCGGGAAGGGGCTGAGAGGCAGGTGTGTACCCGGGCCCCTGGGGGCCCCGGCGGGCGGGCCCAGTTGCTGCCTTCCCCCGTCTCAGCATCCCCGGACCTCACGGAGGTCTGACTGAGCAAACTCAGAGAAAAAGGACCATCGGGAGGGGGCTGAGAGGCAGGTGCGTACCCGGACCCCTGGGGGCCCAGGCGGGCGGGCCCGGGTGCTGCCTTCCCCCATCTCAGCATCCCCGGACCTCACGGAGGTCTGACTGAGCAAACTCGGAGAAAAAGGACCATTGGGTGGGGGCTGAGAGGCAGGTGCGTACCCGGGCCCCTGGGGGCCCCGGCGGGCGGGCCCGGGAGCTGCCTTCCCCCATCTCAGCATCCCCGGACCTCACGGAGGTCTGACTGAGCAAACTCGGAGAAAAAGGACCATCGGGAAGGGGCTGAGAGGCAGGTACGTACCGGGCCCCTAGGGGCCCCGGCGGGCGGGCCCGGGTGCTGCCTTCCCCCGTCTCAGCATCCCCGGACCTCACGGAGGAACCCGGGGACGCAAGGTGCGTTCGAAGTGTCGATGATCAATGTGTCCTGCAATTCACACTAATTCTCGCAGCTAGCTGCGTTCTTCATCGACGCGCGGGCCGAGTGATCCACCGCCAAGAGTCACAGGCAACTTTTCGAAAACGTTCACCCACCTGCGGGCGCAGGAGAGGCGGGAGGAAGGTGACGCCATCCGTCCACCGCCCGCGTGGCGAGATGGCTCGGGTGCCCCATTCAAGGCTTCCCCTCTGGGAGTCAGACTGCACCGTTGGGAGAAAAGAACATTGCCAGGCGTTCGGCCCGGGAGTCCCCCCTCACCCACCCGCAGGCGAGGAAGGGGGCTCCTGGTGCGTCGGGAGCAGGCAGCCCCACAGCCGCCGGTCCCTCCCGGAGTAGCAACCGGGAGGGACCGCACGACTCTTCAAACCCCTCGGCCCGGCCTCACGGGACCGGGACAAACCTGGGTACCTGGCAACGAGGGAGGGTCGCCCCACCTGCACCTCAGCCGTCCGTCGCCGGGCGGCCCCGAGCCGTGCACCAAGCTGGCTTGTACAGCCCACCCCACCCTTGCCCGTGCCGGAGGCGCCGGAAGGGAAGAGCCAGGCAGCTCCCCATCCTGCACGCCTCCCACCGAGAGAAGCCGGGGTCCCCTCGCAGGCCCTCGGCCCCTTCTCTTCCAGGCTGCCCTGCCGCACGAGAAGGGCCCATCCTCAGACGCCCGGATCTCGGTCAGGCCGGGACGTTGGGCGCAGGAGGGCCCAGCCAGCAGAAGGTCCTTCTAGGAGGGGTGGTACCAGCCCACTGCCATTCGGTTTCCCCCCACCGCGGGGGTGGTGCCGGGTGAGCTTGGGTTCCATCTCTGGGAGGGCCTACCGCTGTGCCCCTCCCAGAGAGGGACAGGAGACGGGGGACGTCCATGCGGGGTGGAAGCGCTTTGCTTGAAACAACAGCCGAGGCTGGCCAAGCAGTCCATCCCTAAACGGACCAAGAGTGCCCAATCGATCAGAGTACGGCTGGGGCATCCCCTTGGCAGGCCACCCTGTGCAGGGGGTATGCTGGCTTAGCATCCCTGCCTGCTCCCAGGGCAAGCAGACTCAGAGAAAAAGGACCATCAGCAAGGGGCTGAGAGGCAGGCGCATACCCGGGCCCCTGGGGGCCCGGCGGGCGGGCCCGGGTGCTGCCTTCCCCCGTCTCAGCATCGCCGGACCTCACAGAGGTCAGACTGGGCAAACTCGGAGAAAAAGGACCATCGGGAAGGGGCTGAGAGGCAGGTACATACCCGGGCCCCTAGGGGCCCCGGCAGGCAGGCCCGGAGCTGCCTTCCCCCGTCTCAGCATCCCCGGACCTCACGGAGGTCTGACTGAGCAAACTCGGAGAAAAAGGACCATCGGGAAGGGGCTGAGAAGCAGGTGTGTACCCGGGCCCCTGGGGGCCCCGGCGGGCGGGCCCGGGTGCTGCCTTCCCCCGTCTCAGCATCCCCGGACCTCACGGAGGTCTGACTGAGCAAACTCAGAGAAAAAGAACCATCGGGAGGGGGCTGAGAGGCAGGTGCGTACCCGGACCCCTGGGGGCCCAGGCGGGCGGGCCCGGGTGCTGCCTTCCGCCATCTCAGCATCCCCGGACCTCACGGAGGTCTGACTGAGCAAACTCATAGAAAAAGGACCATCGGGAGGGGGCTGAGAGGCAGGTGCGTACCCGGACCCCTGGGGGCCCAGGCGGGCGGGCCCGGGTGCTGCCTTCCCCCATCTCAGCATCCCCGGACCTCACGGAGGTCTGACTGAGCAAACTCGGAGAAAAAGGACCATCGGGTGGGGGCTGAGAGGCAGGTGCGTACCCGGGCCCCTGGGGGCCCCGGCGGGCGGTGCCCGGGTGCTGCCTTCCCCCATCTCAGCATCCCCGGACCTCACGGAGGTCTGACTGAGCAAACTCGGAGAAAAAGGACCATCGGGAAGGGGCTGAGAGGCAGGTACGTACCGGGCCCCTAGGGGCCCCGGCCGGCGGGCCCGGGTGCTGCCTTCCCCCGTCTCAGCATCCCCGGACCTCACGGAGGAACCCGGGGACGCAAGGTGCGTTCGAAGTGTCGATGATCAATGTGTCCTGCAATTCACACTAATTCTCGCAGCTAGCTGCGTTCTTCATCGACGCGCGAGCCGAGTGATCCACCGCCAAGAGTCACAGGCAACTTTTCGAAAACGTTCACCCACCTGCAGGCGCAGGAGATGCGGGAGGAAGGTGACGCCGTCCGTCCACCGCCCGCGCGGCGAGATGGCTCGGGTGCCCCATTCAAGGCTTCCCCTCTGGAGTCAGACTGCACCGTTGGGAGAAAAGAACATTGCCAGGCGTTCGGCCTGGGAGTCCCCCCCTCACCCACCCGCAGGCGAGGAAGGGGGCTCCCGGTGCGTCGGGAGCAGGCAGCCCCACAGCCGCCGGTCCCTCCCGGAGTAGTAACCGGGAGGGACCGCACGAGTCTTCAAACCCCTCGGCCTGGCCGCACGGGACCGGGTCAAACCTGGGTACCTGGCAACGAGGGAGGGTCGCCCCACCTGCACCTCAGCCGTCGGTCGCCGGGCTGCCCCGAGCCGTGCACCAAGCTGGCTTGTACAGCCCACCCCACCCTTGCCCGTGCCGGAGGCGCCGGAAGGGAAGAGCCAGGCAGCTCCCCATCCCGCACGCCTCCCACCGAGAGAAGCCGGGGTCCCCTCGCAGGCCCTCGGCCCCTTCTCTTCCAGGCTGCCCTGCCGCACGAGAAGGGCCCATCCTCAGTCGCCCGGATCTCGGTCAGGCCGGGACGTTGGGCGCAGGAGGGCCCAGCCAGCAGCAGGTCCTTCTAGGAGGGGTGGAACCAGCCCACTGCCATTCCGTTTCCCCCCACCGCAGGGGTGGTGCCGGGTGAGCTTGGGTTCCATCTCTGGGAGGGCCTACCACTGTGCCCCTCCCAGAGAGGGACAGGAGACGGGGGCCGTCCATGCGGGGTGGAAGCGCTTTGCTTGAAACAACAGCCGAGGCTGGCCAAGCAGTCCATCCCTAAATGGACCAAGAGTGCCCAATCGATCAGAGTACGGCTGGGGCATCCCCTTGGCAGGCCACCCTGCTCAGGGGGTATGCTGGCTTAGCATCCCTGCCTGCTCCCAGGGCAAGCAGACTCAGAGAAAAAGGACCATCAGCAAGGGGCTGAGAGGCAGGCGCATACCCGGGCCCCTGGGGGCCCCGGCGGGCGGGCCCGGGTGCTGCCTTCCCCCCGTCTCAGCATCGCCGGACCTCACGGAGGTCAGACTGGGCAAACACGGAGAAAAAGGACCATCGGGAAGGGGCTGAGAGGCAGGTACATACCCGGGCCCCTAGGGGCCCCGGCAGGCAGGCCCTGGTGCTGCCTTCCCCCGTCTCAGCCTCCCCGGACCTCACGGAGGTCTGACTGAGCAAACTCGGAGAAAAAGGACCATCGGGAAGGGGCTGAGAGGCAGGTGTGTACCCGGGCCCCTGGGGGCCCCGGCGGGCGGGCCCGGGTGCTGCCTTCCCCCGTCTCAGCATCCCCGGACCTCACGGAGGTCTGACTGAGCAAACTCAGAGAAAAAGGACCATCGGGAGGGGGCTGAGAGGCAGGTGCGTACCCGGACCCCTGGGGGCCCCGGCGGGCGGGCCCGGGTGCTGCCTTCCCCCATCTCAGCATACCCGGACCTCACGGAGGTCTGACTGAGCAAACTCGGAGAAAAAGGACCATCGGGTGGGGGCTGAGAGGCAGGTGCGTACCCGGGCCCCTGGGGGCCCAGGCGGGTGGGCCCGGGTGCTGCCTTCCCCCATCTCAGCATCCCCGGACCTCACGGAGGTCTGACTGAGCAAAGTCGGAGAAAAAGGACCATCGGGAAGGGGCTGAGAGGCAGGTACGTACCGGGCCCCTCGGGGCCCCGGCGGGCGGGCCCGGGTGCTGCCTTCCCCCGTCTCAGCATCCCCGGACCTCACGGAGGTCTGACTGAGCAAACTCGGAGAAAAAGGACCATCGGGAAGGGGCTGAGAGGCAGGTATGTACTCGGGCCCCTAGGGGCCCCAGCAGGCGGGCCCGGGTGCTGCCTTCCCCCGTCTCAGCATCCCCGGACCTCACGGAGGTCTGACTGAGCAAACTCGGAGAAAAAGGACCATCGGGAAGGGGCTGAGAGGCAGGTACGTACCGGGCCCCTAGGGGCCCCGGCAGGCGGGCCCGGGTGCTGCCTTCCCCCGTCTCAGCATCCCCGGACCTCACGGAGGTCTGACTGAGCAAACTCGGAGAAAAAGGACCATCGGGAAGGGGCTGAGAGGCAGGTGCGTACCCAGGCCCCTGGGGGCCCCGGCGGGCTGGCCCGGGTGCTGCCTTCCCCCGTCTCAGCATCCCCGGACCTCACGGAGGTCTGACTGAGCAAACTCGGAGAAAAAAGACCATCGGGAAGCGGCTGAGAGGCAAGTGCGTACCCGGGCCCCTGGGGCCCTGGCAGGTGGGCCCGGGTGCTGCCTTCCCCCGTCTCAGCATCCCCGGGCCTCACGGAGGTCTGACTGAGCAAAATCTGAGAAAAAGGACCATCGGGAAGGGGCTGAGAGGCAGGTGCATACCAGGGCCCCTGGGGGCCCCGGCAGGCGGGCCCGGGTGCTGCCTTCCCCCGTCTCAGCATCCCCGGACCTCACGGAGGTCTGACTGATCAAACTCGGAGAAAAAGGACCATCGGGTGGGGGCTGAGAGGCAGGTGCGTCCCTGGGCCCCTGGGGGCCCCGGCGGGCGAGCCCGGGTGCTGCCTTCCCCCGTCTCAGCATCCCCGGACCTCACGGAGGAACCCGGGGACGCAAGGTGCGTTCGAAGTGTCGATGATCAATGTGTCCTGCAATTCACACTAATTCTCGCAGCTAGCTGCGTTCTTCATCGACGCGCGGGCCGAGTGATCCACCGCCAAGAGTCACAGGCAACTTTTCGAATACGTTCACCCATCTGCGGGCGCAGGAGAGGCGGGAGGAAGGTGACGCCGTCCGTCCACCGCCCGCGTGGCGAGATGGCTCGGGTGCCCCATTCAAGGCTTCCCCTCTGGGAGTCAGACTGCACCGTTGGGAGAAAAGAACATTGCCAGGCGTTCGGCCCGGGAGTCCCCCCTCACCCACCCGCAGGCGAGGAAGGGGGCTCCTGGTGCGTCGGGAGCAGGCAGCCCCACAGCCGCCGGTCCCTCCCGGAGTAGCAACCGGGAGGGACCGCACGACTCTTCAAACCCCTCGGCCCGGCCTCACGGGACCGGGTCAAACCTGGGTACCTGGCAACGAGGGAGGGTCGCCCCACCTGCACCTCAGCCGTCCGTCGCCGGGCGGCCCCGAGCCGTGCACCAAGCTGGCTTGTACAGCCCACCCCACCCTTGCCCGTGCCGGAGGCGCCGGAAGGGAAGAGCCAGGCAGCTCCCCATCCCGCACGCCTCCCACCGAGAGAAGCCGGGGTCCCCTCGCAGGCCCTCAGCCCCTTCTCTTCCAGGCTGCCCTGCCGCACGAGAAGGGCCCATCCTCAGTCGCCCGGATCTCGGTCAGGCCGGGACGTTGGGCGCAGGAGGGCCCAGCCAGCAGCAGGTCCTTCTAGGAGGGGTGGTACCAGCCCACTGCCATTCGGTTTCCCCCCACCGCGGGGGTGTGCCGGGTGAGCTTGGGTTCCATCTCTGGGAGGGCCTACCGCTGTGCCCCTCCCAGAGAGGGACAGGAGACGGGGGACGTCCATGCGGGGTGGAAGCGCTTTGCTTGAAACAACAGCCGAGGCTGGCCAAGCAGTCCATCCCTAAACGGACCAAGAGTGCCCAATCGATCAGAGTACGGCTGGGGCATCCCCTTGGCAGGCCACCCTGTGCAGGGGGTATGCTGGCTTAGCATCCCTGCCTGCTCCCAGGGCAAGCAGACTCAGAGAAAAAGGACAATCAGCAAGGGGCTGAGAGGCAGGCGCATACCCGGGCCCCTGGGGGCCCCGGCGGGCGGGCCTGGGTGCTGCCTTCCCCCGTCTCAGCATCGCCGGACCTCACAGAGGTCAGACTGAGCAAACTCGGAGAAAAAGGACCATCGGGAAGGGGCTGAGAGGCAGGTACATACCCGGGCCCCTAGGGGCCCCGACAGGCAGGCCCGGAGCTGCCTTCCCCGTCTCAGCATCCCCGGACCTCACGGAGGTCTGACTGAGCAAACTCGGAGAAAAAGGACCATCGGGAAGGGGCTGAGAAGCAGGTGTGTACCCGGGCCCCTGGGGGCCCCGGCGGGCGGGCCCGGGTGCTGCCTTCCCCGTCTCAGCATCCCCGGACCTCACGGAGGTCTGACTGAGCAAACTCAGAGAAAAAGGACCATCGGGAGGGGCTGAGAGGCAGGTGCGTACCCGGACCCCTGGGGGCCCAGGCGGGCGGGCCCGGGTGCTGCCTTCCCCCATCTCAGCATTCCCGGACCTCACGGAGGTCTGACTGAGCAAACTCATAGAAAAAGGACCATCGGGAGGGGGCTGAGAGGCAGGTGCGTACCCGGACCCCTGGGGGCCCAGGCGGGCGGGCCCGGGTGCTGCCTTCCCCCATCTCAGCATCCCCGGACCTCACGGAGGTCTGACTGAGCAAACTCGGAGAAAAAGGACCATCGGGTGGGGGCTGAGAGGCAGGTGCGTACCCGGGCCCCTGGGGGCCCCGGCGGGCGGGCCCGGGTGCTGCCTTCCCCCATCTCAGCATCCCCGGACCTCACGGAGGTCTGACTGAGCAAACTCGGAGAAAAAGGACCATCGGGAAGGGGCTGAGAGGCAGGTACGTACCGGGCCCCTAGGGGCCCCGGCGGGCGGGCCCGGGTGCTGCCTTCCCCCGTCTCAGCATCCCCGGACCTCACGGAGGAACCCGGGGACGCAAGGTGCGTTCGAAGTGTCGATGATCAATGTGTCCTGCAATTCACACTAATTCTCGCAGCTAGCTGCGTTCTTCATCGACGCGCGAGCCGAGTGATCCACCGCCAAGAGTCACAGGCAACTTTTCAAAAACGTTCACCCACCTGCAGGCGCAGGAGAGGCGGGAGGAAGGTGACGCCGTCCGTCCACCGCCCGCGCGGCGAGATGGCTCGGGTGCCCCATTCAAGGCTTCCCCTCTGGGAGTCAGACTGCACCGTTGGGAGAAAAGAACATTGCCAGGCGTTCGGCCTGGGAGTCCCCCCCTCACCCACCCGCAGGCGAGGAAGGGGGCTCCCGGTGCGTCGGGAGCAGGCAGCCCCACAGCCGCCGGTCCCTCCCGGAGTAGTAACCGGGAGGGACCGCACAAGTCTTCAAACCCCTCGGCCCGGCCGCACGGGACCGTGTCAAACCTGGGTACCTGGCAACGAGGGAGGGTCGCCCCACCTGCACCTCAGCCGTCGGTCACCGGGCGGCCCCGAGCCGTGCACCAAGCTGGCTTGTACAGCCCACCCCACCCTTGCCCGTGCCGGAGGCGCCGGAAGGGAAGAGCCAGGCAGCTCCCCATCCCGCACGCCTCCCACCGAGAGAAGCCGGGGTCCCCTCGCAGGCTCTCGGCCCCTTCTCTTCCAGGCTGCCCTGCCGCACGAGAAGGGCCCATCCTCAGTCGTCCGGATCTCGGTCAGGCCAGGACGTTGGGCGCAGGAGGGCCCAGCCAGCAGCAGGTCCTTCTAGGAGGGGTGGAACCAGCCCACTGCCATTCGGTTTCCCCCCACCGCAGGGGTGGTGCCGGGTGAGCTTGGGTTCCATCTCTGGGAGGGCCTACCGCTGTGCCCCTCCCAGAGAGGGACAGGAGACGGGGGCCGTCCATGCGGGGTGGAAGCGCTTTGCTTGAAACAACAGCCGAGGCTGGCCAAGCAGTCCATCCCTAAATGGACCAAGAGTGCCCAATCGATCAGAGTACGGCTGGGGCATCCCCTTGGCAGGCCACCCTGCGCAGGGGGTATGCTGGCTTAGCATCCCTGCCTGCTCCCAGGGCAAGCAGACTCAGAGAAAAAGGACCATCAGCAAGGGGCTGAGAGGCAGGCGCATACCCGGGCCCCTGGGGGCCCCGGCGGGCGGGCCCGGGTGCTGCCTTCCCCCGTCTCAGCATCGCCGGACCTCACGGAGGTCAGACTGGGCAAACTCGGAGAAAAAGGACCATCGGGAAGGGGCTGAGAGGCAGGTACATACCCGGGCCCCTAGGGGCCCCGGCAGGCAGGCCCGGGTGCTGCCTTCCCCCATCTCAGCATCCCCGGACCTCACGGAGGTCTGACTGAGCAAACTCGGAGAAAAAGGACCATCGGGAAGGGGCTGAGAGGCAGGTATGTACTCGGGCCCCTAGGGGCCCCGGCAGGCGGGCCCGGGTGCTGCCTTCCCCGTCTCAGCATCCCCGGACCTCACGGAGGTCTGACTGAGCAAACTCGGAGAAAAAGGACCATCGGGAAGGGGCTGAGAGGCAGGTACGTACCGGGCCCCTAGGGGCCCCGGCAGGCGGGCCCGGGTGCTGCCTTCCCCGTCTCAGCATCCCCGGACCTCACGGAGGTCTGACTGAGCAAACTCGGAGAAAAAAGGACCATCGGGAAGGGGCTGAGAGGCAGGTGCGTACCCAGGCCCCTGGGGGCCCCGGCGGGCGGGCCCGGGTGCTGCCTTCCCCCGTCTCAGCATCCCCGGACCTCACGGAGGTCTGACTGAGCAAACTCGGAGAAAAAAGACCATCGGGAAGCGGCTGAGAGGCAAGTGCGTACCCGGGCCTCTGGGGCCCTGGCAGGTGGGCCCGGGTGCTGCCTTCCCCCGTCTCAGCATCCCCGGGCCTCACGGAGGTCTGACTGAGCAAAATCTGAGAAAAAGGACCATCGGGAAGGGGCTGAGAGGCAGGTGCATACCAGGGCCCCTGGGGGCCCCGGCAGGCGGGCCCGGGTGCTGCCTTCCCCCGTCTCAGCATCCCCGGACCTCACGGAGGTCTGACTGAGCAAACTCGGAGAAAAAGGACCATCGGGTGGGGGCTGAGAGGCAGGTGCATCCCTGGGCCCCTGGGGGCCCCGGCGGGCGGGCCCGGGTGCTGCCTTCCCCTGTCTCAGCATCCCCGGACCTCACGGAGGTCTGACTGAGCAAACTCGGAGAAAAAGGACCATCAGGAAGGGGCTGAGAGGCAGGTACGTACCCGGGCCCCTAGGGGCCCCGGCAGGCGGGCCCGGGTGCTGCCTTCCCCCGTCTCAGCATCCCCGGACCTCACGGAGGTCTGACTGAGCAAACTCGGAGAAAAAGGACCATCGGGAAGGGGCTGAGAGGCAGGTGCGTACCCGGGACCCTGAGGGCCCCGACGGGCGGGCCCGGGTGCTGCCTTCCCCCGTCTCAGCATCCCCGGACCTCACGGAGGTCTGACTGAGCAAACTCGGAGAAAAAGGACCATCGGGAAGGGGCTGAGAGGCAGGTGTGTACCCGGGCCCCTGGCTGTTTTGATGATAAGTACCAGGAGGTCCCTGGTACACTTCCAAGCCACCAGCGACCATTCTTCATTGAACTGCTTGTCCTCAAGAAATATTCTTGGTGTGTTGGTGACTATTAAGCTGTTGGGGGCTATGTTGGCGCGTAGATATTCCGTTATGATGGCCCCATGCATGATGATCTTCGTTAGTTGTCATTTCATGTTCGTGATTGAAGTCCAATCGCCGCTGGAGCTGCTGGCGACTGCTCCTCCATCCTGGTCGAGTATCGAAGGTGCTCTCAGTATTTCAGAGACCAAGTCGTTGCCGAAAGTTAGTCCTTGGTTGTCCTCCATAATGTTATAGAAAGGTTTGCCACTGTAGGGTTAAGGGCAAGGGTAGGTCCCACGGCTGAGCCGCCGTGCTAAATGTATCAAAAAGAGAGGGACTGGGAGCTCTATTTCAAAATGGTTCTGCACACTAGCTCCCGAATGGGACTGTATATCAAAAGGGTGTGCAGTTCCTAACTGGACATGTGGGGAAAGGGAGGTCTTTCTTCCTGATGCCCTCCCACACCCCTGAGGATGTCATGCTTCATCATTGGGCCTTGCTCCTCGTCGGTCCGGCGCTGTAATGCCCGACGGGCTCCCGTAAACGGGGATCTTTGTCGGAGATCTTTTGAAAAAGCCGTTGGGTGCGTGCGGGTGTGAGGGCTGAGTAGTGCACGGGTAAGTGAAGTAAAATAGGTCAGGAGCAGTCCTACTCTGGTCTGGTTTTAATGTTTAGGTAGCTCGAGCCTAATTAAAAAGGTGTGGGTGACATAAGCGGATGTGATGTTCCTAAAGGGCTGCCAAAGTGTAGTAGGTCAACATGTTTCATGCCCCATTTGCCCCTAACGGGTCAAGTGGCACTTCATCAGGACCGAAAAAACTAAAATGTGAATGGTGCACTACCGTCTGGGTCTATAATTTTTGACTAGTTGCCAGACACGGTAGGGGGTACGCTAGTAGGCTAGTACTGGGGTATTGTAGACCTGTTGAGAAAGGGAGAAAAAGGAGGAGAAAAAGGGGACAACCAAGTAGACATTAAAAACAAGAGTGTGAGTCATCGCGCTCAATCAATAGTATTAAAAACAGCTTGATTTAAACTGTAATGAGACATGCACATGAAGATCATTGTGCTCCAGTGTATGCGGAGCTAAAGGGGATTAAGTAGAGTGCTCTTTAAATATCAAATGCGCTGGTGAGGAGGACATTTGAGTTAAGCATCAAACTTAGTGCCAGTGCCGGTTCGAGCATGGTTGTGGCAAAGAGCAATTAATAATTGATCCCGTAATGGTAACTAGCGTGACCTGATGTTGTGAGCAGGAGCGGTCACGCAAATATCTCTGTGGTCATGCAGGGGGACCATGCACGCGGAGTGAGACGTGCCTGTGCTCGTACAGATTGTAAGGTATACCTCTGCAACAAATTAACGATAGTGGTGTGACTATAGACGGGTGTTGAAAACATACATAACAGCTGAAGGACATACATACTTAGTCCGGGCGGTTGCTAGATTTCAAAATACCGGTGTGCGGAGGTCGCGCTCAAATTGATGTGCACCGCTTACAAAGGTGCCTTTAGTGGCGTGACTATGCCAGGTGTCACTATGAGCTATTGCTGACAATTGATTCATGCACAGGTTGTCACTATGTCAAATAGCTAACAAGCACGTACTGTGTGGTAGTTAGTAGTGGAATTCAGAAGTCGTTTTTATATACAATGCCTGAAGTGGAAAAAGCATCGATAAAACACTCACCCCTAGTACTGAAGCCGAAGGCTGACGGGGGAGGCAGAGCACGTCGTTGCTCTAAGGCTGTGGAAAGAGTAGGCATTGATCATGAACGGGTGAGAGGTTTTTGCTTACCGGAATTCCCAGATGTCGATAGGATACTGACTTCGGGTGGCAGACGACTAGCGTTCATCCTACCCATAGCTCCGGGCCCCGTGCCGGTTGCTTCCGGGTTCTGCCTATTTATTAGAACGTCTGAGGCGTGCATAGGCTGGCGAGTTAACCGGAGCGGCCATCTTGGGTATTAATTGTCAAGTTAGCTTTATTTAACTAGACGTGGCGAACACTATGTGGGCAATCTACGGATAGTGTATAATCGCATTATTTGGCGCTAGGGGTGTTTTGAACAGATGAATGTTTAAAACCAATTCATGATTTATTAAATGCTGAAGTTAACACTTGTGTATGGACCAAACAAGGCGAACACTATGTGGGCAAATTTTGGCACATGAGGTGTTTTGAATAGGTGAGTGTTTAAAACCAATTCACAATTCATCAAATGCTGAAGTAAACATGTCTATGCATTGCCACCAGTTCCTGTTATTTGTCTATCTTGTGCCTAACCTGCTGTCTAAGTCAGGGGACCTAAGTGGTGGAACAAAAGGTGACCCACGAAGAATTTCTGTTATAGAGGTAAGGCAGGATGTAACAAGGGGCAAATTAGCGTGACAAGTCCTCTGGGGTCCATGGCTAGGCGTGCAACGTGGTGCTCACCTGTGTGATAATGTATCGGTGGTACTAGTTACTATCTCAAGTGATGCTTTCCTATACAGCTCAGGGTTATGTGTCTTGGTAAAAAGGTATTGTCTATGAGCAGAGATATAGTGCCCGGGATGCTGGGAAGTTAGGATGGTTGGTGTAATCATCCCTAATGGTTCAGTTCCGCCCACGGGATATCGTCATTGAGCCCCCTGATGTGCGCTCCCAGTTTGAATAGCCAACATTGTTCCTTCCTAAGCAAAGCTTCTTTTGTGATGTTGGAGAAAGCTTCAAGGATGGTCCAGTGTAGATCATTTGGGGTATGATTTTGTTCGACATAGTGTGCACACATCTTAGTATTGGTCTTTCTGCACCTGATGTTTCTTCTATGTTCTGTGTTTCTTGTTTTCACCGGACGTATAATCATCCCTATATACTGAAGGTGACAGGGGCAAGTGATTAGATAGACACAGTTGCGTGTGTTACAGTTGGTATGCTTGTTTTGATTCCATGTCCAGTTGTTGGTTAGTGGAATGGTCTTGGTCGCTCGGGTTAGGGGACAGACTATACATTGTCCACAGGGGTAGTGACCCGTAACTGGTGGTAGATTCCATAGTGTGTTAGGGGCTGATTAGGTCTTTGATGTTTGAGGTACGTTTAAAAGCGAACCTCAGCTTGCTCAGCGATAGTTCTCCTATATAACTGCATTATTTATTGTGGCACTTGTAATACTGCAGATGGGATATATGGCACGTTTGTGTATGCCTTACTCTAAATCAGGCCCTACTTCTCCATGTGCCTAAACAAACAAAAAAATAAATGTGATCTTGTATAATGTAACTGCCACTCATGTAAAGCACTCAAATGCCCTTGGCCTGAGTTCACACTATATAAAATTGCAAAAATAAACAAATCTCTGAGACAGTTTTCCCTCAAGAATGGTTCATCAAATCCCAGAAAAAGGTGAGCATTTTTTTACATGATGAAATCACCTAAGAAGTAACCAGAATTTCTAAAATGAATATAAAATCCCCAACAAATGTGACCACAATCTGTTATCCAACTCTATTTGAGCTCCTTTTGTAACCCTCAAAACTTGTCATTATTTGTGCTTTTTTTTCCTCTCAAATGATAGTAATGTATAAAGCTCAAGTGGGCAATTTGTCATTTTCCTAATTAAAGTCACTGCAGGAAAGAGAACAAAAGACAAAGGGACCAGATGTATGAAAGCATTCTGCATTTGCAAACAATGTGAATCGCAAAATTCGGCCATTTGCGAATGCAAAATGGCCTTTCCTCATGTATGAAAGGCTTTTGGATACGCAATTTAAGTAATCACAATATTTTGCGTTTACTTAATTGCAAATACAAATAGGGAATCACAATTTGTGAATCCCTAATGCACATGTAAGAAGCCTTTCCTAAATACAAACTGTGCATTTAGGAAACGCTAATTACCATCAACTTCAAGTTGATGGTAACCATGTGCAAACTTTGAAAAATGCATAAAAATGTTTTTTTTCCTAAGTGCCATGTAGCTCACACATGCCCCTAGGGCATGTGTGTGCTTTACATGTGCACACTTTCTTTTTTGGGGTGCTTCAGAGGGCCCTTAGGCCCCTGGGCACCGTTGGCTCTGCATTCGCTAATTTCCGATTACCATTTAGGTAATCACAAATTAGCGAATGCAAAAGCATTTGCGCCCATAGGAATGAATGGAGTCATATTACCTAATAGTGATCCCCTATTCAGCAAATCACTATTAGTTAATATTAAGGAATTGCAAAAAATTTACCGATTCTTACATACATAGCATTTTGCGATTCCCAAATAGCGATTCGGTAACATTCGCTATTTGGGAATCGCAAAATGCTTTTTTGATACATCTGGCCACTTATCTTTTGAGCAGCAGATGAGCAAAAGTAGAAGTCTCTATTACAAATTAAGACCATGAAAATAAAATTTTGAAAAGAATAGAATGAAACCTAAAATTGAAAACGAAGGAAAGTTCTGCAATGTAGGTGCAACAAATAGAACCAGTTTTGCATAAACTATTGGGGGAGATGATGAAATGAAATGAAATGAAATGAAAATAGGTACTTATAGAGCGCATGGCTACTCCACAGAGTGTCCCGGCGCTGAAAGGACCACCGAAAGACAGGCACCAGTGCCCGAAGCCAGAAGGAAAGGAGAAAAACTATTGCTGGAAAAGCCAGGTTTTTAGCTGTTTCCTGAAAGTAAGCAGATCCTGGGCCTGCCTAAGGGGTAGAGGCAGACAGTTCCATGAGCGGGCAGCAAGAACTTGAAAGGAGCGGCTGCCCACACAAGAGTGGGTAAACTTAGGAATGGACATCAGAAACTGCACTGAGGACCTCAAGGCTCTTTTCGGCACATAATGCTGTACCCTCCTCCTAAGATATATGGCGCCCGCACCATAAAAAGCCCTGAAGGCCAGAACCAGAGCTTTAAATTGGACACTCTTCCGGACCGGTAGCCAGTGCAAGGCCTTCAGATGGATAGTCATACGTGCTCTGGGACCCACCATGAGAATAGCTCTGGCCGCTGCATTCTGAACCACCTGCAGGCGATTAAGTAGGTACTCAGGTAAGCCCAGGTACAAGATGTTGACGTAGTCCAGCCTAGATACAATTAGGGCTTGGACTACAGTCTTTCGATACTCGACCGGTAGCAGGGGAAGAAAGTTTAAAAAAAAATTTAGCATGCAGAAACAGGTGCCAGCGACAGTTTGGATTTGAGCCTTCATGGTTAAGGTGGCATCTAACTTGACCCCTAGGTTCTTCACAATACTAACTGGGGCTGTTGGAAGGGACATATCCCGAGGCCACCACTGGTGCCACGCTTCCCATGGCGGACGACCAAAAAAGATAATCTCAGACTTTTCAGGGTTACACTTTAATTGGTTATGCCGTAATCCGTCAGACAGATGTTAATTTCGTCCCTGCGCCTTTGTCACAAGTGAACAGCAGTTGAGTATCATCTGCATATGATACTATTTTAGCGCCGTGTGCCTCGGCTAAAAGCGCAAGGGGGGGCCATATAAATATTAAAAAGTGACGGGCTCAAGATAGACCCCTGCGGGACCCCCACCTTCATGGGAGAAATGGGGGCCGCAAAGGGAGGGGACCAAATTGTTTGCTGACGATAACTCAGAAAAGAGGCGAACCACTTAAGTACCATGCCCCCGACACCGCACTCCCATAGGCTCTGCAAGAGCCGGTCAAGGGGCACTGTATCAAAGGCCGCGGACAGGTCGAGCAGTATCAACACTGCGTTTCCCCCTTTGTCTAGTTGCTCTTTGATAGTTTCCGAGACTTCCAATAGAGCTGTTTCAGTACTAAGGTTGGTTCTGAACCCAGACTGACTGTCATGGAGTACGTGGTTAGCCTCCACATAGTCCGTCAAGACTAGATTCACGTATTTTTCTAAGACTTTGGAGAAGAAAGGCAGTAGCGATATTGGCCTATAATTAGAGGCTACCGCTGGATCTCCCGAAGGTTTCTTCAATTGGGGGGGAATTGTGGCCTTTTTCCAGCTGTCTGGTACCAGCCCCTTTTGCAGCGAGGTGTTCAGGATCAAATTGACAGCTGGATTAATAGTCCCAGCAATAGAGGACAGTATTTTGGCTGGGCAAGGATCCGAGGGAGAGCCTGACTTCAAAGTATGCATTATCTCAAGAGATTTTTCTAGAGGAATGGGAGGAAATTGGGTGAGGGAAGGCCCAGCACCTGAGTTGGCAGGGCGTGAAAACCTCGCAGCTACTTCTTTTACTGGGGATAGAGTCACAAAAGAATTTTGAATAGTACAGATTTTATCATGGACGTAACCGGCAAGATGGTTGACCCAGTCATATGAGGGGGTAAACGGAATTCCCACCGTGCTAGGGGATGAGAGGTTTTTGACAATTTTAAAGATTTTTTTACTGTTATTCCCAGCTACCTCAATTTTGGAGGAAAAAAGTGTTTACAGGGCTAGTTTGTATCTGACTTTGTCCTCGGGGTTAAAATTATTCCGCCACACTCTCTCCAACCGTTTACAGGCGCGTCAGACAAACAAATCTTAATAAGTTAAAATCCATTAGATTCACAAGTATCTAAGATGATAATATACCTAGACTCCAATCTGCAAACAGTGCCTTTTATTTCACCTTGTCTGGGATTCCTGAAACAAAGTGGGCCAGTGTGCAATCAGCATTGTGACATTCTTCAAAATTCCTTGCCTTAGAGTACTTGCCGTCACAGTTTGTTACTGCTCTCCAGTGTTTCAAAATTCTCTTTTGAATGGGGAAGATAGTACTACCAGTGTACTTTTTGGAGAATGGACATGTGATTCTATAAACTGTGTAGTTTCAATTACACGTAATGTGTGTAGCAATGTTATATATTTTCTCTAAAGAAGGTATTGTGTTGCGTAGTATTCCCTTACGCATTTTTCAAGGGGGAAAGCTTGGTTTTTCCTCCTCCAAACAAGTGATTGATTCCATGGGGGATAGGTGACTTCTGATAGGAATATGTGGTTGCGACTGCATATTTTAGAGTAGTGTGAGATTTACTTCTATTCTACCTTGTTGTTCTGGTTTAGGGTGACATAGTTTTGGGCTGTGGTGGACAAGCCTCTCAATCATCTGTTCGCCTAATGATATTTTGGCCTCCAGGATTCACTCAATAACCACCACTTTCCTGCAAAGGCATTGTACTACTGTTGAAAACAATCTCTTTAAATTGAATATAAAAAATGGTTAACATAAGAAAACATTGTTCAGCTTTCACAAAGAACAGGGGCAACCATGAGCAAAATGACCTCCACTTTTTTGTGTCCATCCATTTTTAATACCCTTGGGTTCAAGAAACACTGAGGGTCTTGTGGTCAAAGCCACCACGTGTACGAAGCCCACTGGAGTAGGGCCTTTTTGCTAAGGTGCCAGGCACTCCAAAGGGGTTTGAGACACAAAACCTGATGTATTTGGCACAAAGAGTAGCCAAGGTAGCCAACTCATGCTTTATTAGTTCCCCGGATTTAGATGCATGAGTATGGGAGGCTTGAATTTCTAATTGGCAGGTCTGGTCTCTCCTCACTGTGGGAACTATGAGTTATTTCTCCTGGAATGGGAATTAATTTATGGACCTGGGAATACCACTGAACCCCTGTTTTTGCTGCATTTTCTCTGCCCAGGGACTACAGACCCCAGAAGCCTTCACTGCATTCACCTGACAGGAGGCAGCCAGGCGGTGAATCTTGACCCCCTCTACGAGGTCTATTTCAATGCAGAGGGATCACATCAGTGCAGGACGAGCACAGGTGTGCCTGGGCGAAGGGTGGGCCCGTCTGCGCCCGACAAAGCCCGGAGGATGCTGGGCTGGGCCACCTCTCTTGGATTGAAGACTCTGCACCTGAGCACTCAACTTTCTACATTATGGGTAAGCAGAAGGCTAATGTTACTATCACTGGCCAGAAGGACAGATGGGGGGCTGGCAAAATTACTAATTATCTAACCACCTCAATGTCGCGGTTAATATGGAGATCGAATCTGTGGAGGAGAGATTAGGGGCTACAAGGAAATCCTTAACCCAACTCTACGGTACGGAGCAGAGTGTCCCCTGGGAGAATTCTGAAACTAGCAAGAGTCCCACTAAATTGACTAATTTGGGACCTGATAGACTGAATACCCAGGGTCCGGAGAACTATTGTGTCCTTATGGGAGGGTCAGACATCTCTGGAGCAACAACGTGGCAGTTGCCAGTGCAGGGTAGAAACCCTTTTTAAGATTCTTTAAAATCACCCAGAACAAACAAAAGAAAAAGACGGGGTCTAATCAAGAGGGAGTGGCTACCCAGAGCAAGAGGAAACGCCCCGCCCTAGTGGATGGTAGTGAAGGTTCTCTCGCCAGTAGTCAAACAGTGAAGGCACTAGAGACGGAGCAAATGATAGCTATCCCTGGGGGAGGCTTTCGCATCTTGGAAAACATTGTTACAACGTTGTTGACTACTGAGACACTTGCACTCCAAAGTATAGATACATCCTTGAAGGAACTGACTATGTGTGTTAAGTCTAATAAAAATGACCCTGTGAAGCTCCGTGGTGGAGTAGGGTGTACACTTGAAACCAGGACCAGGAATAAAGTTACAATACAAACTGTAGAACATTTGGGGCTGACAAGGGATGGGGCACCCCCAACTCCGGGCACAGCATCTGTAGCTCAGCTTTGTACATCTAGGGCTCTGCAATATGTGAGCAAGGAATGCCCCTTGGCTGCATCTAATCCGGTTCCCTCTGCAATGAGTAACTCTGGAAATCTCCAGACTTTCCACCTCCCTCCCGAATGCAGTCCATATGTAATTTTATTAAAGAATCTTCCCCCTCTGGTCCCTGTTCAATGGGAGTCACAATATCTGCTGAAAAATAAGGTGGTCCAATGGTTGAATATTTCCTTTAAACATATAAGTAGCAATGTTTTTACCAGAGGCATAAACGGTGTCTGCAGGCTGCAATGGGTGGGCAAAGCCCAGAAAGTGGATTCAGGTGATTGTATTGTTATAAATTTTCGTGACCCTAAACTTGTGAGGTATATTTTTGAGCATGGCAACAATTCACGAGGGGCGGTTGATAGAATTTGTTTGTTCCCTCTGGGTTACTTCTATATTCCCAGTGGGGTGTGTCACAAGGAAAACCCTGGAGGTTTCTCTCTCCCAACTCAGAACCATTTTTCTGTTCTGGAGGAGATGGATTGACTGGCTTTAAGGAATATACTCCAAGATGCTAGTGTGGATAGGAAGGTTCTAGGAGGGGCACCAAAGTGAACCATGTGAACTGTGTGCCTATAACACCTTTAGGTCGCTAAATGTTATTTTATCCTCCACACTGCGATCTTTGCCCACAGAAACTAGGCTTCACGATTTGGCTCCTGACACATTGCGATTGTGCCAAGTTAATTCAATGATAGCAACTCTTGTGATGGATTTTGGTGACTTCTCCTATTTAAGCCCAAATGGACAGGATAATTCTGTCCATACACCTGAGAAGGCAGAGAGCAACAAGGCAAAACTTAGTAGATGCAGTAGTCTCACCTGATGTTCTAGTGCTTTCTAGGAACGTTGCAGTGGTTCACAACAAATTAAATGACAATAGCTGCTTAAAATTAATATCAGCCCATCATTTCGTATGCCCCAGGAGACTTGGTTTTGATCTATAATACATGTAAATGTTGTTAGGTTTCAAATTCCCATCCCTGCAACGCACTCTTTTCACGTTATATTAGGTTAGCAATGTGTGGCTAAATAGATGGCAGTTGTATTCACGTTATGCAACCCACTGAGTTATCTCCGTAATGTGCAGGCTTCAGTTAACGAGTGTGACTCCATTTTGTTTTTCGCAATCCTTATTAGGCTGCTTAGGCTGTGCCTGAGTTAGGCCTCATGGCTCATAATGCTTGCCTCAGCAGAACACTGTATTTCGTTATTATTTTTCTTTCTGTCCAAGGTTGTTTCCCGACTTGCTAATGAGGAGACCATTCTGCTCTCACATACCTATCCAAGTGTGTAGTTCTGCTCCCACGTTAGGAGACGCTGAGACCCGGCGCAGTGGCCTTGGGTTTCTGATAACATGTACCCATCTGGCAGGTGGTAGCTCATCTCCCTGTGCCTCCTTTGTTCATGTTCGGCCCAGGCCGGTAGTTTTCCATGGTGGGCGGGTTTGGAGGCTCTTGGGGAAGAATGATTACTCACTGTAGACTGTTAGGGAGTCAGTCCCTCGGCAGACATCTTAGGGTGCAGGTCATGATGGACTCCTCTGCAGAGCATTTCTAATAAACATGTAAGTTTGTATTCTCTACTGTCTGACCGACTCTTCATTCTTGGGAAGGCATAGCAGGTGGTTGTGAGAAAACCCGAGTGGCCCTAGAGGGCCACTTCCTTCAATGTTTTTTTTTCTGTATTCTCACCTGCTACCTTATCACCCTCAGGGCATCATAGTGGGGGATTATTAACCTTCCTAAGCACCACCCTGGCAGTGAAGGTGGTAAAGTCTTGGACAAATTCACCTTTTTTTCAGATTATTTGTCTTTCTTTGTCTGGGGCATTGCTGGTATAACTTGTTGATTTTTGCCATAACAATTTTAACTTTAGTGACACTTGAATTATAGACTCTCTGGCCCATGATTTAGTGTTGGTTACCTCAACACTAAAGGAGGACTATGTAAATATTTGGGGGTGGGGATTTTAATCTTAGACTCTGTCCAAGTAATGATGCTAATGTTTGTGGTACCTCTGGGGATGGCCATTCCAATTTTTTAGATTTTAATCATAATCTATGTGGAGGAAAGCTGGATAGACTGCTGGGTCTGCATGATCTCCTTTTAGTCATGATCTGGTCCCAGTTGAAGCTGCCCAGCTGATTTCATATACGGGTAGAGGCAAGGTCTTATTGATTGATTTTATTATATTATCTAAAATATGGTCACCTACGGTGTATAATTTTTGTATCCAAAGCAGTGCCTTAAGTGATCACAACCTGTTAATCGTTAGCTTAAAGCTGGGATTGAATCAAGCTCCTTTTGAGAAGCTGATTTGCCTTATTAAGTATTGTAGAAATACGGGGTTCAGCAGAAATGGAAGGACATTGAAAGTAATACATTTTTTGACACATCTGGTGGGTAGTTGCATGATCCAGCTTTTGACATGTCTAGTTGAGACTTCTGAACCTGGAGCAATATTGGGGGCTTTCTCTGAGATTTGCACCCAGGCCTGGGTTCAACTATTGACACCAAACCGCCCCATTTCTCAGAATCAAACTAAGTGGTTTGATAAGCCATCTACAAGAGCACATGGAGGTCTACTAAAAGCTTTGAAAGCTACCCCCAGGAATCCATCACTTAATAGGAATTGTAGGATGACTTATAAAGCAGCCCTCATGCACAGGAAAATTGAGATTAGAGAGAAAGCCTGGTTAGTGCCTCCAGAAAGATGCTGCACAATTTTTGAAGATTGTTAACGCTCCCTATTTTTCATCTATTCCTAGAGTTGGCACGGAGGTAACTATCCTTATACAGGATTGGGTTGTTCATTTCAATAAGCTGTATGGCTCTAATGAGCAAGTGCCTGGTGAAGGAAGTATACTGATATAGGAAGGGACACTATGTAGCCCAGAAGATCTATAATTTTCTTGGGGGATGTTTTATCTTCACTGAATAGATCCAAAAATAACAAAGCACCAGGCCCTGATGGAATCCCCGCTGATCTTTTTAAGGATAATTTGCCATTGTGGGCTCCAATCCTTTTGAATGTGCTTAGGAGTGTGATTGAGATGCCCCTCCTAAATCATGGTCACAGCAACAATTGTCCACATCTTTAAAAAGGGGGAAAGGAGTGACCCTAGTTGTTATCGCTCAATATCTTTGCTAGATTTTGATCGCAAAGTTATTGGGTAGGATCCTCTTGAACCATCTAGAAACTTGGGCAATGAGCATCAGATTTCAAAAACGTCTGGATCGCTTTGGGGGGTTCATGTCTGACCTAGGGCTGACAACTTAGAAAACCAAATCATAAGCTATGGTATGCGGTTGCCCACATAGAAGACCCCAATATTTCACATTGGTAACACTGCCCTTAAAACTGTTGCCACTTTCACATATCTAGGGAATCCCATGTGATCATCGTATTACATGGGTACATTTGAAAACTGTAAGGGGTACCAGCTGGATCAGACTATATTGGCCATTTTTAAATTTGGTTCCAAATTAGGGTCCCTCCCAGTGGATGCTGCTCTTAATATTTACAAAGCGAGACCTATTCTTCCGATAGCTAGGTATGGTGCTGGTGCAAGTGGTTATTTTGATCATCCTGCTTTACAAAATAGTGAAAATAAATTCTTATGTAGATTATTATCACTTCCCTGTAGCACCCCTGCTTCAATTACGCATATGGAATTAGGTGTGCAGTATATTGGAGATTCAAAGAGACTTGCTCCTGTTTTACTTTGGCTTTCAAGCTGGTCAAGACCTGCAGCGGTACTATCACAGTCTATAATAAATGACTTTTACAACTTTCCCAGGTCCGTAAGATTGGGTGGTTTACCTATGTAAACAACCAATTCTAGTTCATTGGTAGAACAGAGTTGTTCATTAATCCAATACCTATTGATGGACAGGCCTGACTTTTGGTAAAAAATTGATTACTAAAGCATATGATGGAGCACAGATGGGAAGATAAGCAGAAGAAGAGTAGGGTGGTGATGTATTTACCATTATGTACTACGCATGATTTTGAACCATTTCTTTTGAGAGTACCTCGCCATCAAAGATTTCTTTTGCTGAGGTTTAGACTTGTATTGGCCCATTTCTTGGTGTCCTATCTTTCCAACGTTTTTTTCTGAGAAGGATTTGGAACTCTGCCCATGCAACGCAACCACTCCCCAATCCGGATTGCATCTGTTTTTCTTCTGTGATCGTTATAAAGAACAAAGACATCTGGGGCATATTTACAAACCCCTTGCACCACCGGTGCATCACTTTTTTTGACGCACCGGAGGCGCAGTGTGGTTCTCCATATTTACAAGGCCACCTACAGCCACCCTGCGTGACTTTTCGTGGCCTTGTAAATACAGCCCCTTTTCATGCAGCACTTTTCGTGAAAGAGGCGTGCCATGGGTGTTGCTGTAGGTGTTCCCACGTAACACCCATGGATTATGCCGCATAGTCAGATTTACAATGTTTTGTAAACCTGGGAATGCTTCACAATCCTACGCCTCCCAGCATAGGCATAAAGAGTTGAAACGAGGAGAAATACTTTTATTTCTCCTCATTTTTCCTCTTTCTATCCGTGCTATATTCTGCAGCACACATAGAAAGAGGAAAACTCCTCTTGTGATTGTTTTTGTGCAGGAAGGTGTTCCTTCCTGCACAAAAACAATCTCCCCTAAAACGTAGACACTTTTGCGCAAGGGTGCCTGGGTTGGCACATGGCAGCCCGATGCGCGTCAGCGCAGGGCAGAGCTCAGGGATACATCCATCTGTTGTAAATATGATGCATCCCTGTGCTTTGAAAGTGACGTAGTACAGAGCAGCCAAATGGCATGCGGTGCCGCGCTGCGTTACTTTCTTGTAAATAAGTCCCTCGGTTTCTAAAGCCTCTTCTTAAGAATTTTAAATATCCGGAAATGTAAGGAGGCCCTAGAACATTTACAATTGCTCCAGACAGATCAAGTGTGTATTACACTTTTTAAGTTTTCTTACCAATGTTATTAAATATAGAAAATTAGTGGGGAAATAATGATGAGCTGTATCAGTGCCAGCTGTCTTAAATTGTTTTAAAATTTGTAAGGAACCATTTTTAGAGTGATTATCTTAACCATGAATTGTAGTATTTTAACTTGATACATATTTTATGATTGATTTTCCACAGCTGTATCTGTGTAATTAACTAATTGGATGCTTTTGTTGCCTTATTTGTATGCTTTTATGGTTGTTTTAAACCAAATAAAGTATTACTGACTGACTGATTGACCTGTCCAAATGTGCATGTTTTTCTCCCTTCCAGGGAGAATACCATGGCTACATCTGCATCCATTTTCCACCGACTTGGCTTCAACTTAGGTTGAGTCGTATGGCAAATACCCATCGCACCTATGGCATCTACTGCAACAAATACCAAACTGATGCACATAATGCTTGTCCAACATTTTCCACCTACTGTGCCAGTCGAGATGCTCATTGTGAGGAATACAGAGAACGCAGAACCTTTAAGGTGTAAACACAGGGCTACTTTACTAGTTTGATCAGTATTCAAATATTGGTGTGAGGTACCAGGAAGACCAATGCTCCTTAAACTGATTTTCCTTTAAACTTTAATGCATACATTAGAGATGGTCTACAATGCAGCTGTGTAGATCGATTGTGGACTCAGTTTGTAGTTACAATTAAAATTGCAAATTAAATCAAAAATAATAAGGATGTTAGTCTAGCTCATAGTATTTTGGATATCAGAATATCACAACCAAAAATATCATGTGGATAGAATATAGTGTCGAAAATTTCGAGGACCAAAATATTGAGAAGGTAAGTGCAAATAGGTGAGTATATATTTACTATTCTCAAATTAACGTACTTTATACATATATGTGGAGTTATATATAGTAAAACGTTATTTACATATAGAAACTTACCATCACAATATTCTTTACACAACATTTTGTCCCAGGATATTTTTGGTTCTGCTATTCTGTCTAAACACAAGTATTTGATGTCTGCAATTCATGTTTAATGCCTGTTTTAGGTAGACTTGCATCTTTGGTGATGTGTAGGCAGAGGTGCAGTAATCGCTGCTTGTGATGTTGTAAATTTTCCTCAAGTCCTAGATACACCTGTATTTTTAGAGTCAGTTTAACAGAATGGTAGGAGTTATTTGAAGTTTGTGTCTTCAGGTCAATCTGAAGTGCACTGGGCAAAATGGTTAAATATTTTGTCCAGGGATTACCAGAGACCCTGAATAGCGCAGAAAGTGCACTCTTTAGGGTTGCTGGTTTGGCTAATGAGGTCATTTTGTGAAAATGTGACACTGACTTTTGGGTTCCACAATTAACAAATGCTTTTAACAACTTAGCCCATTCTTCAGTGCCTGTCACCTGGTCAACATCCATTACAGTACCTTTATTTAAAAAAGTGGTTCGGTCCCTTCCTGGATGTTATAGGCACATATTATTAATTGATTCTACGTCTAAAATTCTTGGTAGGGCAATGTATAGCAGAATTGGGGACTGGGATCATTCAGAGTCCATTTTATATCCCTGTCAGTACGGGTTCAGTACTAAAGTCAGGGCAGTCGAGCACTGTTTGGGCAAATACACCATAGCCAAACGATACCCTCTCTATTTGGCATTCATGGACCTGACCTCAGCATTTGACTGTGTCAACAGATCTAAATTATGGCAAATGCTTATTTTACATGGTCTGGATGAAGCACATGTGCACTATCTTGCATGTTTGCACAATAACATGAAAGCCAGGGTCAGAATTAGCATTCAAGGCGAGGTCTCTGGAGATATAGATAATCGCCGCGGTGTGCTTAAGGGGTGTGTGCTTGTCCCTCTTCTGTTTATTTTATATATCACGAAGAGCCATCCCTTTTCAAACAAAAATTACTTCTGAAGTACCGCACATGAAAGGCAAACTGTTACCCACACTCCTTTATGCGGACAACTCATTGCTTAAGGCACCTACGCCAAAGGTTAGTCTGTTGGCGCACACTTTTGAGGATTTTCTGGCCGCATTAGATTTCCGCACAAACTTTACAAAATCACACATCATGCCATTGGCCTAAAGTGTAAACAGCTACTTATTTTATCTGTTGGCGTAAATTGTCTGAGCAGCACAAGCACTTTTTCATATCTAGGGGCCACCTTTTCTGCCACAGGGTCCTGGACCCCAAACATTGCGCAGCACAGGATAAAGCTGTCTAGGGCAATCGGTCCCTATTGCAGTCTCCCTCACCCAATAGAGGGCCGATCTCTTGCTCCTTTATTACAGATATACAAGTCACAGTGTATTCCCATTGCGCTGTATGGGGCTGAAGTGTGGGGCATTTCGCAATGTGAGGCCATTCAGGTCGAAGAGAACTAGTTTTGCAGGAAACTCCTCTCAGCCCCTACATCTTCTTCTCACTTTATTTGTCACAAAGAGCTCAGATTGCCCTACATAGTTGATCTTATCAAAGTCCGACCCTCTTCCATAAGGAAGAGGCTTACCATTTGGAAAAATGAGGAGGCTTCTCTGTCAAGAGAAATTATAATGGATTGTCTCTCTTGTGACAGAGGCCTTCAAATTCCTTGGCAGGCCTATGTTAAATCTGAATATTGTAAAATTGGTTTACAACGAGCCTTCACGGCCCCATCAACTTGCAATTAGCCAAACAAAAAGCACCAGATTGTCCCACCTAATTATCTTGGGCGTGCATGGGGATGCTGGGAACACTCCCTATTTTTCCGTTTTAGAACCGACACAGTAAAATATCTATTATGCTTCCCACTGGGTTTTAAGAGGAACCTTGATGCCAGCCCCTGCCCTTGTGACGAAAAGTCAGGGCAATCAATGGTGCACTTTACTTTATTTTGTAGATTTTATGAAAGGTACACAAGACACTTTTTAATCCCGTTTTAAAAAAAAGAAGTATTTTAACATTAGACAGTGCAGGGTAGCTTTTGAACTACTACCACAAAGGCCACATTGGCTCTTTTTAGGATTGGCTGTACGAGCCTGTAGGTCCATGTGTGTATAATCATGCTGCTGCTATTGTTATATTTCATTCACTTTAATTGCTGTTATTCATTATTTCTAGCTATCTACTGCTTTTATTTCTTGTTTTTCTTGTTTTCGACGTGAATGTTACTTTTGTGGGTGCTTTTGCATCTGAATAAAGTCTGAATTGATTGATTGGTAATGACGTCCTGCTTGTTCAAGCCAACATCCAGTGGGAGTAAGGATTGTTGCGTGAAGTTGGGCAGCTTGATGAGCCTTCTGTAGGCTTGACACGGTAGCTTATAAAGAGCGATGGAAAGTTTCCCTGTGAAAGATTGACAGCCATAGGAGATGGATGGAAGTAACTTTGCCTCCTTTACTTTTTAGATTGCTTCAGTTGAGGGGCTCTGGAGATGGTTGTATAATGTGTGAGAAGTTGGCCTGGTATATGCTGTCCACCAATTAAAGTGGGAACCTTGCACCAGTTCAAACGACCCTTATTATGTATTAGGTCAAAGATAACCTTTAGAAAGCTATCCTAGTGGTAGCTGTGGAGAGCAGCCTTCAGGATTAATCTTGAAGGAATGTAAAGCAGCTTGTTTTACCAGAATATCACCTTTAGTATTAACTAAATGAAAGGAGAACCACACAGAAGTTATAAAAATATGTATTTATTTATATAACACTCTCCAGTATCCTCTACACGAGGATACAACACAAAGCACACAATACTTTAGCAAAGAAACAGTTGTAAGTAGCACAATACACCAAATCATATACTAAAATAGTGGTATAAGAACCAAGACTGGAGTTGAAACAGTGTCTAGATCATGTAGAATCGCTGGGACCCCAAGGAACCATCCAAGGTGCGAAGAAAGGGACCCCACGGAGGACGGGTGAGGTGTGATAACACGACCGCGGGCACTGTACAATTCTATGGGGAAGTCGCGGTTACAATTTTCTCGGTGGACTTCGAGGAAAGTCTTTGGAACTTAGGAGGTTGGAGAGCCACCCCACCCGTGGATAACGTAGTACCCGAGTTACCTATCACAGAGGAGCCGGGTGCATAGGCCCGGAGTGGTGTCAGAAACCGCTGTTGTTCTCAATGGAGTGCTGCGAAGAAGAGCTGCTGCCGGGAAGGAAAAAAGTGTCCGTAGGAATCCAAGGGTGGATTTGTGATGGAAGGAACCTGAAAGCAGAGGGGACAGAGTCTGGGTCACTTCAGGGTGAACAGGGGCTCGGTAGACGAAGGCCCACCGATGTTGGGTGCTTCAGGTGCGAAGAAGGGATGCTTGACTCTGCAGCCACGAGGTCCAGGAAATGTCGAGGATGACCAGGAGCCAGACGCGAGCTGACCCACAAAGGATGTCAAGTGCTGAGGGGTCAGTGTCTGGCTGGAGCACCAACAAGCCTTGGCAACAGCAACCCATGCAGGAAGGTCAAGCAGGCTACGGTGTGGACCAGCAAGGTCCAGGGGACTCACCAAGCAATGGGGAGTCAGGGCACGTCTGGAGCAACCAGGAAAGCCCAATAGAAATCAAGATGACCCTCAAGAGGACCCACAGGCCGAATGACCAGGAGTTGCGAGGGGACCTTGAGCAAGATCACAAAGTACCAGCCCACGGAGCACTCGGTGTGAGGATGCCAGAGTTCTTTGGTGGAAATTCTGCTCCAGGTCAGGACCACAGAGAGTCCAATGCACAGGCTCAGGAATCGCCAAAAAGCATATGCACTTGCAAAAGTACACGGTGCACAGGGGTTCAAGTTACGCGGTTCCCACGAGGGATACTGGCCTCAAACTCGGTGAGAGAGCAGATCAACCTCAAGAAACTTCGGAACCCACCTCCTGTATTGCTGGAGCCTTTGGAGTCCACAGGAGCTCTGGATCAGCAGACCAGTCAGTTGCATTACGGTGCCTGAGAATGCAGGGGAATGACTTCTTAACCCCAAGGGAGATTCTTCAGTTGTCCTTAGTGCTCCACAGGTCCTGCACGGAGCCTGTATGGTGCAAGGGCACAGACGATGCTTTGGACGGAGAGGGAGACGAAGTCGGGCCCAGTCGAAATCCAGCAAAGTCCAGAGTGTCCAGACGGTCGAAGGTCAGTGGTTTCTTCTTGCAGAATCTTGTCCACGTAAAATCTAGAGTCTTACAGTCAGGTAAGCTCTAATGTACCCACGGGAGAGGGTTGGACAGATTCAGGGGACCCTCCTAGGGGAGGGTCAGGACAGAGAGGAGGTTACTCCCATGTCCTTTGTCCAGTTTTGCACCAGAGCAGGAGCCAACCGCTCCCAGAACTGGTTTGAGCTGGACTATGCACAGGGACACCAAATGTGCCCCAGGTGCAGACTTTCAGGCAGTTTGGAAGTGCACCCACTCAGCCCCAATACACTAAATCCTGTCTGGGAGGTGGTCACACCTCCCCGTGACAGGATGCCTATTGTGCTGCCTTCCTCTGCTCGAGCTTGGCTCAGCAGCAGGAGGGCAGAAATGTGTCTCTGATCGGCAGCATCCATTTTGTGCTGACCGGGTCAAGAAGGCCCCGGAAAGACCAGTGACCCCACGAAGCTCGCTTCAGAAGGGTGGAATCATACCTCCCACACCGGTTACCAGTGTGGAGGTATGATTCCAAGGTGTTTGATACCAAACACGACATGTTTTGTTTCAGCCGTTTTCGAGATAGCATTTACCGCGAGGTTATAATGCACCTCTACCTATATGTCCGGCTGAGTCACAGACAACCCGGGAGTATGGTCTCCGAAGGTTGCAGAGGGGCTCTGCTCATGCAGGGGCACCCTCTCATGTAAAACCCAGCACCCTACATTCAGGATTGATAAGGCCTGCTATAGGGGTGACTTACAAGTTTTAAGTGTAGTGACCTATAGATATAGTGAACCTATATCTAAAGTAAGTGGTGCAAGCACCAGCTTACACAGGCTGCAATGGCAGACCTGTAGTTCCATTTTGCATGGGCTCTCATGGGTGGCATAATCCATGCTTCAGCCCATGGGAGGCCTCTGGGGTATCTATGTCCTGGGTACATGTGTGCCATATACTAGGGACTTATAAGGGTACTCCAGTATCCAATCTGGAGTGTACCAAAGTACATGGCATAATGTTTTAAGGAGAAAGCAGATAGACTGGGGTCCTGATTGGCAGAATCCCAGTCAGACTAGTCAAAACAGTGTAACATCAAGCAAAAACTGGGGGTAACCATAAGAAGCAGATCCTACTTTCCTACACAACCCCCCCCCAAACATAAGGAGATGAGACTAACCTTGCCCAGTTGAGTCTTCATTTTCTAAGTGGAAATATCTGGAGAGTCCATATGCATTGGCATGGTTACTCCCGGGTCTATGTTCCACTGTATAGTCCATCCCCTGTAGGGAAATGGACCACCTCAAAAGTTTGGGATTTTCACCCTTTATCTGTTTTAGCCATAAGAGGGGCTTATGGTCTGTCTGAACAATGAAGTGAGTGCCAAACAAGTATGGCCTTAGCTTCTTCAGAGCCCAAACTACAGCAAAGGCTTCCCTCTCAATAGCTGACCAACGTTTCTCTCTAGGGGGTCAACCTTCTGCTGATAAAAGCTACTGGTTGATCCTGACCCTCTGCATTAAGTTGTGACAACACAGCCCCTACCCCCAACTCAGATGCATCTGTTTGGACAACGAATTGTTTGGAATAGTCAAGACTTTGCAGAATGGGAGCAGTGCACATGGCCTGCTTGAGATCATCAAATGCCTTTTGACAGCTAAATGTCCACTGAACTTTCTTGGGCATTCTCTTAGATGTGAGATTATTTAAGGGAGTCACTATGGACCCATAGCCCATAACAAATCTTCTGTAATACCCAGTCAGGCCCAAGAAAGCTCTGACCTGAGTCTGGGTAGTGGGAGCAACCCAGTTCATTATGATCTGGATTTTGCTCCGCAATGGCTGAACCTGACCTCCACCCACAAGGTGGCCCAGGTATACAACCTTACTCTGCCCTATCTGGCACTTGGTGGCCTTGATAGTGAGGCCTGCTTTCTGCAGAGCCTCCAAAACATTCTGCAGGTGGACCAGGTGATCCTCCCAGGTGGAGCTAAAGACAGCTATATCATCAAGATATGCTGCACTATAGGCTTCCAGGCCTGTAAGGACTTTGTTCACCAACCTTTGGAATGTGGCAGGTGCATTCTTCAAACCAAAGGGCATCACAATAAATTGATAATGCCCACTAGGGCTTGTGAATGCTGTTTTTGGTTTGGCACTCTCAGCTAGTCTGATTTGCCAATATCCAGCAGTGAGGTCAAACGTGCTCAAGAACTTGGCTGAGGCCAAAGTGTCTATGAGCTCATCTGCCCTAGGAATAGGGTGAGCATCAGTCCTAGTGACTGCATTGAGCCCCCTGTAGTCCAGACAAAACCTAATTTCTCTCTTACCACCCTGGGTATGAGGTTTGGGTACCAGGACCACTGGACTAGCTCAAGGGCTATCTGAGGGTTCAATTACTCCCAATTCCAGCATCTTTTGGACCTCAGTCCTGATGCAATCTCTGACATGGTCAGGCTGCCTATAACTCTTATTTTTAACAGGTAAGCTCTCACCTGTGTCCACTTCATGGGTACACCAGGTGGTCTGACTAGGAGTCAAAGAGAACATATGCCTGTATTGATTGAGGACCTTCCTGCAATCAATCTGCTGTTGCTCAGTGAGGGTGCCTGCCAAGGCCACACCATCCACTGAGCCATCATCAGGGTTCTGTGAGAGGAGATCAGGGAGTAGGTCACTCTCTTCCTCCTGTCCCTCATCAGTAGCCATGAGCAAGCCCATGTCTGCCCTGTCCACATAGGGTTTGAGCCTGTTTACATGGAACACCCTGTGGAGGCTCCTAGGAGTTCCAAGGTCCACCAAGAAGGTGACCTCTCCTTTTTGCTCAATGATAGTATGGGGTCCACTCCACTTGTCCTGGAGAGCTGCTGGGGCCACAGGCTCCAACACCCATACTTTCTATCCTGGCTGATAAACAGTCAGTACAGCATTTTGGTCATGCCAAGCTTTTTGCAATTCTTGACTTGCCTCAAGGTTTTTGCTGGCCTTCTTCATGTACTCATCCATCCTGGAGCGGAGACCTAGTACATAGTCCACTATGTCTTGCTTGGGAGGTTTGAGAGGTAACTCCCATCCCTCCTTCACCAATCACAAGGGATCCCTAACTGGATGCCCAAACAAAAGTTCAAAAGGGCTGTAGCCCTTTTGTGGGACCTCTCTGTAGGCAAAGAGAAGGCAGGGCAACAGGACATCCCATTTTCACCTAAGCTTTTCTGGGAGGCCCATGATCATGCCCTTTAGGGTTTTGTTGAACCTTTCAACCAACCCATTGCATTGTGGGTGATAGGGTGTGGTGAATTTGTAATTCACTCCGCACTTCTTCCACATTGCAGTGATGTAACTAGACAAGAAGTTTGCACCCCTGTCAGTTTGACCTCCTTAGGGAAACCCACTCTGGAAAAAAATTCCAGGAGGGCCCTGGCCACCACAGGAGCTGTGGGGGTTCTAAGAGGTATTGCCTCTGGATACCTAGCGGCATGGTCCACCACCACTAGTATGTAACTGTGCCCAGATGCAGTTGGTGGGTTCATGGGACCAATTATGTAAATCCCAATCCTTTCAAAGGGAACCCCACCACAGGTAGTGGTATTAGGGGGACCTTTGTGGTACCACCTGACTTACCACTGGCTTGACAGGTGGTATAGGAGCGACAAAACGCCTTAGTGTCTTCTGACATGTGAGGCCAGTGAAAGTGAGGGACAAGCCTGTCCCAAGTCTTACTTGGCCTAAGTGACCTGCCAAGGGAATATCATGTGCTAGGGTGAGTAGGAAGCCCCTAAACTTCAGAGGTATAACCAACCTCCTGGTGGCACCAGGCTTGGAGTCTCTACCCTCTGAGTATAGGAGTCCCTCATCCCAATAGATCCTGTGGGACCCACTGATACTCCCAGCAGCAGCTTGCTGTCTGAGGGGTTCAAGAGAGGGGCAGGTTTGCTGCTCCTGACTCAGAGCTGCCCTGGAAGGGCCCCCTCTCCCCAAGAACTCAACCTGGCCAGGTTCCAGTTCATCTGGGACAGTTCCTTCACAGGGACTGGGGTCATATCCCTCAAGAGACTGACCCTCTTCCTGAGCCTGGGGGAAGACACAGCCTTACGCCTCCTGCTCCTTCTCTTGGAAGGCACCTGGTCCATCTTTTCAGAATCCAGGGCCTGTTCAGTAGACATCTGTTTGGCCTGTGACCTGGTCACAGCAAACACATCTGCAGTGATGCCCAACATTCCTGCATGTGTCCTGAGTTCCACTTCAGCCCAGGCTGAAGTCTCCAAATCATTGCCCAACAAGCATTCCACAGGGAGGTCTGAGCTAACCACAACTTTCTTTGGGCCAGTTACCCCTCCCCAGCTGTAATTAACAACTGCCAAGGAATGTTATGTCCTGCCATTGTTAGCATTGGTCACTTGGTACATCTCACCAAGTATGATCTGTTCAGGGTCCACAAGGTCCTCTGTCAACATAGTGACACTTGCACCTGTGCCCCTGTATGCCATGGCCTCCTTACCATTAATCAAAGGCTGTTGTCTATATTTGCCCAGGTTACTGGGACTTACAAATAAGGTGGCAATATCTATGCCACCATCACAGACAAGCACATCCTGAGCTGGAGTTCTGACTAGGCCAGAACCAATCTCAGAGCCCAAGGTTAACCCTACTAATCCCTTGTTCCCTGTACCACCACTTGAAACTGTACTAGGGGGAGCAGTTGCCTTAGGGGCAGTGGTGGTTGGAGTGGAATCCTTGGTCTTTGGACAACGGGCATCTTTTGTCCAATGGGTCTTTTCTTTACATAAGTAACACCAAGGTTTCCTTTTGCCTTTTCCCTTTTTAGATTGTGACTCCCCTCCAGATGCAGGTTTTTGGGGCCCTGATGAAGACTATTGATCTTTACCCTTGTCCCCACCCTTATCTTGAGTTTTAGAGTCTTGCTTCTTCTGGTCACCACCAGAGTTCTGGTTTTTCTGCTTCACCCTGGTTCTGACCCACTTATCTATCTTCTTTCCCAATTCTTGGGGAGAAGTCAGATCAGAGTCAACCAGGTACTGATGCAACAACTGATTTTGGCAATTATTAAGGATCTGCTCCCTCATAATCAAATTGTACAATCCCTTGAAATCATTCACTTTGCTGCCAAGTAACCAGCCTACCAGAGCCTTAATAGCACAATCTACAAAGTCTACCCAGTCTTGAGTCTGTGCCTTCTGGGTGTCTCTGAATTTAATCCTGTACTGTTCAGTGGTTAAGCCAAACCCATCAATGAGAGCGCTCTTCAATACTGAGTAATTGTCAGCATCCTCTTCTCTAACAGTGAGGAGCTTATCTCTACCTTTGTCTGCAAAGGAGAGCCTCAAGATAGCTGCCCACTGCTCTTGAGGGACCCTCTGAACTTTACAGGCCCTCTGCAAAGCAGTTATCCATTTATGGATGTCATCCCCAACAAGGTAGGGAGGGACAATCTTGCTCAGGTTCCTATTGTCAAAAGAATGTTCCTTAACTCTAGGGACACTGTTGCTGCCACCATGGGACTCTAGTCCCAATTTCTTTCTAGCTCTCTGGACTTCTAGGGATTCCTTGTCTAGGGTCAACTGCTCTTTCCTGAGCCTAAACCTAGCTTTCTCAAGTTCACGCAGTTGATATTCCCTGTCTAAGGAATGGTCCCTCTTGCTAGATACAGAGGTCCCTATAGACTGTCCTGAGTGATGTGACTCTGCAGAGGGAGATCTAGATCTCCTTGGTAAACTCTGCACTCTTCCAGGAGGGGTGAAGAGGGGGCCATCTTGGCCTTCTCCACCATCTCCCTGAAGATCGGAGTTGTCCAGGGGGAATCATCTTGATCCTCCTGGCCAGGGTTTAAATCTAAGTCATAGAAGGTGTCACCTCCTGACCTGTCTTCATTCCCTGCTCCACCCACTCTATCCTGTTCATCTGACCCAGGTGTCTTCCTAAGGTCATCTAACAGTAACACCTCAATGAGGCGTTGAGTGTTGGTATTTCTCCCTGTCTTCAGCTTTCTAGAAACACACATGGCTTTCAATTCCTGGAATGTAAACTCATTGTACATAGAAGGCAGAGAGCCACTGCTGGCTTCTTCTTTAGAACACATACTAAGTGTGGTGTGGTGTATGCACCTACCTAACCTAGTGGGAACTAAACTCTCTTAGGTTAGAGAAAGGGTGTGCTAGACCCTTCACTACCCAACCCCAAGTTCAGTATAACTTACTTATTCAAAGCTGCTATTTATATGTACCTAGTACTTAAGTGGTTTTCAGTTAATCAATACAAAGATGTATCTGGTAAAACAATTGCAAGCTTGAATCCCAACCACTGCACACCAATGTGAGAAGTTGGCCTGGTATATGATGTCCACTAATTAAAGTGGGCACGTTGCACCAGTCCAAATGACCCTTATGATGTATGAGGTCAAAGATAACCTTTAGAAAGCTATCCTAGTGGTAGCTGTGGAGAGCAGCCTTCAGGCTTAATCTTGAAGGAATGTAAAGCAGCTTGTTTTACCAGAATATCACCTTTAGTATTAACTAAATGAAAGGAGAACCACACAGTAGTTATAAAAATATGTATTTATTTATACAACACTCTCTAGTATCCTCTACACGAGGATACAACACAAAGCACACAATACTTTAGCAAAGAAACAGTTGTAAGTAGCACAATACACAGTGGGCTCCAAGGGGAGACCAAACCATATACTAAAATAGTGGTATAAGAACCACAACTGGAGTCGAGACAGTGTCTAGATCACTTAAAATCGCTGGGACCCCAAGGAACCACCCAAGGTGAGTAGAAAGGGACCCCACGGAGGACGGGTGCAGTGTGTTAACACGACAGCGGGCTTCGTACAATTCTATGGGAAGTCGCAGTTACAATTTTAAAGTTTAAGGACCCTTCTCGGTGGACTTCGAGGAAACCCTTTGGAACTTAGGAGGTTGGAGAGCCACCCCACCCGAGGATACCGTAGTACCCGAGTTACCTATCTCCGAGGAGCCGGTGCATAGACCGGGAGTGGTGTCGGAAACCGCCGTATTTCTCAATGGAGGGCTGCGAAGAAGAGCTGCTGCCGGGAAGGAAGAAAGTGTTCGTACGAATCCAAGGGTGTATTCGTAATGGAAGGAACCTGAAAACAGAGGGGAAAGAGTCTGGGTCACTTCAGGGTGACCAGGGGCTTGGTAGACGAAGGCCCACCGATGTTGGGTGCTTCAGGTGCGAAGAATGGATGCTTGACTCTGCAGCCACGAGGTCCAGGAAATGTCGAGGACAACCAGGAGCCAGAGGCAAGCTGTCCCACAAAGGATGTCGAGTGCTGAGGGGTCAGTGTCCGGCTGAAGCACCAACAAGCCTTGGCAACAGCAGCCCACGCAGGAAGGTCAAGCAGGTTACGGTGTGGACCAGCAAGGTCCAGGGGACTCACCAAGCAGTGGGGAGTCAGGGCACGTCTGGAGCAACCAGAAAACCCCAATAGAAAACAAGATGACCCTCAAGAGGACCCACAGGCTGAATGACCAGGAGTCGCAAGGGGACCTCGAGCAAGATCACAAAGTACCAGCCCACGGAGCACTCGGTGTGAGGAGGCCAGAGTTCTTTGGTGGAAATGCTGCTTGGGGTCAGGACTACATGGTGTCCAATGCACAGGCTCAGGAATTGCCAAAAAGTATATGCACTTTCAAAAGTACACGGTGTACAGGGGTTCGGGTTATGCAGTCCCCACAAGTGATACTGGCCTCAAACTTGGTGAGATGGCAGATCAACCTCAAGGAACTTCGAAACCCACCTTCTGTGTTGCTGGAGCCTTTGGAGTCTGCAGGAGCTCAGGATCAGCAAACCGGTCAGTTGCGATATGGTGCCTGGGAATGCAGGGGAGTGACTCCTTCACCCCAAGGGAGATTCTTCAGTTGTTCTTAGTGCTCCACAGGCCTGTATGGTGCAAGGGCACAGACAATACTTTGGACGGAGAGGGAGACAAAGTCGGGCCCAGTCGAAGTCCAGCAAAGTCCAGAGTGTCCAGACGGTCGAAGGTCAGTGGTTTCTTCTTGCAGAATCTTGTCCATGTAAAATCTAGAGTCTTACAGTCAGGTAAGCCCTTATGTACCCATGGGAGAGGGTTGGACAGATTCAGGGGACCCTCCTAGGGGAGGGTCAGGACAGAGGGGAGGTTACTCCCATGTCCTTTGTCCAGTTTTGCGCCAGAGCAGGAGCCAACGGCTCCCAGAACTGGTTTGAGCTGAACTATGCACAGGGACACCAAATGTGCCCCAGGTGCAGACTTTCAGGCATTTTAGAAGTGCACCCACCCATCCCCAATACACTAAATACTGTCTGGGAGGTGGTCACACCTCCCCGTGACAGGATGCCTATTGTGCTGGCTTCCTCTGCTCGAGCTTGGCTCAGCAGCAGGAGGGCAGAAATGTGTCTCTGGTCGGCAGCATCCATTTTGTGCTGACCGGGTCGAGAAGGCTGGCACCGGAAAGACCAGTGACCCCACGAAGCTCGCTTCAGAAGGGTGGAATCATACCTCCCACACCGGTTACCGGTGTAAAGGTATGATTCCAAGGTGTTTGATACCAAACACGACATGTTTTGTTTCAGCCGTTTTCGAGATAGCATTTACCGCAAGGTTATAATGCACCTCTACCTATACAGCTTGCTGAGTCACAGACAACCCAGGAGAATGGTCTCCGAAGGCTGCAGAGGGGCTCTGCTCATGCAGGGGCACACTCTCACGTAAAACCCAGCACCCTGCCTTCAGGATTGTTAAGGCCTGCTATAGGGGTGACTTACACGTTTTAAGTGTAGTGACCTATAGATATAGTGAACCTATATCTAAAGTAAGTGGTCCAAGCACCAGCTTACACAGGCTGCAATGGCAGACCTGTTGTTCCATTTTGCATGGCCTCTCATGGGTGGCATAATACATGCTTCAGCCCATGGGAGGCCTCTGGGGTACCTATGCCCTGGGTACATGTGTACCATATACTAGGGACTTATAAGGGTACCCCAGTATCCAATCTGGAGTGTACCAAAGTACATGGCATAATGTTTTAAGGAGAAAGCAGATAGACTGGGGTCCTGATTAGCAGGATCCCAGTCAGACTAGTCCAAAACAGTGTAACATCAAGCAAAAACTGGGGGTAACCATAAGAAGCAGATCCTACTTTCCTACATAATGTACATAGTGCAAATGTGATCGCTGGTATTTTTTCCCCCAAATATAGTAGACGTGTGTTGGTTATGTAATTTTCTGCGAACTATACGCCTAGGTATTTTAGACGTGTTTTCAATTGTTAGCTGTCTGAGTTTCCATGTCTGCTTGGATCTGTACGGATATTTACCAAAGAACATGACCTTGGCTTGCGAGGCATTTGCTTTCAGTTTGTTCCTTTGATTATATGAGTTCAACTGGTCCAGTGCAAGCTGCATACCAATTTTAGTGTGGTCTAGAATGATTAGATCCTCTGCATATTGCAAAATCGGGAAGCGTTGAGAGCTGATCCTGGGTGGGACTAATCTAGCTTTTGTTATTACTTTGCCAAGGTCTGCAGTGTAGAGAGTGAATTAAATAGGGGCCAAAACACAGCCTTGTTTAAGAGCTCTTGTTGTTGGTATTTGTGATGTTACCGCTTTCTGTTCCCTAGTATAATCAGCACCCATGTGTTGAAATAAAGAGAGATGATCACTTTCAAAATGGGGGCAGGAATACTCAATTGTGCAAGCTTGGACCACAGTATAGTATGGTCCACTATATCAAATGCAGCAGAGTAATCTATGAAACAACTGAAAAGAGTTTTAATGGAGGCAAGGGAAGAGGAATGAACAAGGTAAAATAGGGCAGCCGTGTTGCCTATTGGCGATGATTTTTGCTTGAAGCCTGTTTATGGTAGGGGATTACATTTTCATCTGATGTCCAACCTTCTAGTTCATGCAAGACAATTTTTGCATAGGCATTGGCTTCCACATCCAACAGCTCAATTAATCAATAGTTTTCTGGATTAGTGTTCAAACGTTTTTTATGAATGGGAGCTTAATGGATCCCCTCCAAGAGTATGAAACCTGGGCACTCAAAAAGCACTGTTTATATAATGGAGTAAGGACTTTTGAGCAGTACTCCAGATTAGTCTTGAATATCATTCCTGGCAAGCCGTTTTCTCTCTGCTGGATCTCAGGACTTTGGCAACAACGTTGTTACAAAAGGGAGCCGGATCCTTGTTTGAGCCGGCTTTTGGTATGTTCTCACAGTTGTTGCTACTCTCTGGCTTTGTCAGGCTTATGCTGATGTATGGAGCAGTTTGCCCCAGCCATAGAATCAGCGTAGAAGTTGGTCAAGACATTTACAGATTTTTATACCATCTTTTTGTGGACTGTTCTGATTGAGATGGCATCTTGCCTTTGTTGGGCTAGTCGCAACTGAACCTACTGCGGGTAGAACTGCTGATGGGGGTGTCTTTAGCTGGTCAACTCTTGTATCCTGATTATTGTACAGAATCGAGATGTGCGTGATCCAGTTCCTCATTGATACACAATTCCCCTTTGGTTGGCCGTTGTTAGTTAACTTGTTAATATAGTCCCAGAATTTTGCCTGGTTGTGGAGTTGTAGCAAGGTGTGCACGTGAATCCATTCGACTTCCTGTTGTCTGGCATTGGCTGCCCACAGAAGCCTCTAGTGTGCATTTGTCAAGGGTTTTTGGTTTTTCTGCAGTGTCTCATTATTTCTATTTTTATTATAGCTTCTAATAGCGGGACTTGACGTCCTGATACTGTTCCTTATGGTGGGAGTAAACCAAGGGTTCTTAGGAAGACTGATATATGTAGATTTGGAGAACGTGGGAATAGTGATACCTTTTAAGGATTGGTATAGTGATTAAGAGATATTTCCCCATGAGTTGGGTCTGGTCAGCTTCATTATCCATTGGTTTGATGATTGCCAGTGGGTACGTCTTGTGGTGTCAGTTGAGCTGAGTTTCTTCAGCTTGATCCTTTTTATTAATGTCCGGTTTTCTTTTTCCTGTGCTGAGCCTATGATTGTTATTTGTGCACCAGCCTTCACAGGTGTTCGCAGGTAAGTTGTTTGGGGTTAGTGGTCACTATCTTGTATGAACTGTATTATATGGTGAAAGCATGGGTCTCTTATGGCACGGCTGACAAAAGTGTAGTCCAGGGTCAAGATGTCCATGTACGAGTGTAGGCTTTTAGTAGCATGTCTTGGGGGAAGACTGAGCGAAGGTAAGGAAATAAGATTATAAGTTAGCAGGAACTTATTCATCTTTCTAACTAATTGGATCGTGTGGGAAGTCGGGATAACCGTTGGTTGTTGTTGTCATAACTGGGTCATATTGAAGTCACCTGTGATCCTTACTTTAAGGGTGGAATAACCACATAAGAGGCCTTCAAGTGTGTTGCAGAATGCTTCAAGTGTTGTCTGCTTGCAGGTCTTGTGCACATTTAAATAAACGTTGATTAGTAAAATCGATCTTGGTTTGCCACCGATATAGCAACCATTTAGGATTGCTGGCAGTAGCGATGTGTTGTCTGTGTCAATGGGTCTTAATGTATGATCCAAGGCAGTGGAGACATAGATTGACAAGCCTCTTGATGTGTGCCCAAAGTGATTATTTTTCATAGAGGTTAACTGTAGTTCATAATATGCGGGTGGGGGTGCTGTTTTGATGCCCCATGTTTCCTGCAGGCATAGTATGTCCCCAGTAGATAAAAACTGTGCCTCAGGCTGCGAAAGTATACACTGGAGACATGCAACATTCCATGATATTAGTGTTAGTTCCGATTTATAAAGCGAGGTGCCGCTTTTGTAACTGGCACTATGCAGATACCTTGTTGTAGTCTGATCAACAAGTTTTGCAGAGAGAGGATTAGGTAAATATTTTAGACTTCAATGATAGGGATGCTGCTAGCCAGCTCCAATCTTGGCATTTTCATAAATGCATATGAACAAGCATTGAGCGCTTCCCTTTGTGGTTGCTTGGGAACTTAACCTGCAACTGGAGGTTTTTGAAAGTGCCAGGATTAAGCGCGCTGTGTGCAGTCTCAAAATACTGTTGTGCAAGTGTGCTGTTGTTTCAGGTTCACTAGCTCTGTCCAGTTTAAAGGGATATTTCACTTGATGTGTCGCACTGATGTTGATGCCCCATTTTGCAAATGTGGCTCTTTCTTTTATGATTAAGGCAGCATGTGATGGGGACCTCTAAGTTACAATAGTCACCTCATAATGAAGTGGAGAGATGAGATTGTTCAAATTGGACTCTATGTGTGCCCTCTGATTGTAGATGTCATTGTGAGGGGACGTGTTGTAGTAGATGTAGTTTGAAATGGGCAATAAATTCTGCTCCACTGGCAGACTTGCCAAAGTTTTGGCCAGCGTGGAGTTCGGGCCAAACTCCGCCACCCACCACGTGACAGACTTTTTTCAAACGCTTGGCTCACCAATGGTAAGTTGGTGAGCACGAGTGAGAATTGGCATCCCCTACTGTGATTTTCGGGTGCTAGGAGGGCACCCAGTGAGATTTTCTCAACGTGGGCGGTGTTGGTCGGTCGTACCATTTACAGTGAGAAAGCTGGCACTCAATTTGAAAATCTACAGCAGCACAGATGTAGCACCCTCTGGCATGCTGCGTGGTGCCGTTTGTTCTGATTTTGCAATGCGGAACCATTTCCTGGCACTAAAAATCAGCACGAGCAGAGTGACGGGTCAAATCCGCCCATTCACAGAACTCCACAGAATCTTGTGGAGTTTTCATGTAACTCTGTCGAATTCCACAGAGTAAAAGTCAGTGAGTTCCACCCACTCTAGATGTAGTATGTTTGCCCTACTTAATATGTAATTTTTCGTTTTGGAGATTTATTGCAGACAGAGGATAGTTTGGAGCCGATAAGGCAGTGATGGGTGAGCTCAATACCTTTAATGCTCTGCCATGAGTGGAAATGGTCTCTTGAGGAACCTGTGTATCTTCGGTGGATCTTGGGGTAAATTTCAGGTGCACTTTGAGGTTAGTTGGGGGAGTGTGAGCTGAGCTAATCCAGTTGGCTCTGGTTTACTTTGTAAGGTTTGTTCTTTGTTGATTGAGCAGGACTGTCAGATAGCCGTTGATCGCTGGTTGAGGCTATGGTGTTTGCCCCATTGAGGTGTCTCCATGATTACATGTTGATTTTTGCATGTGCGTAATACATTAGAGACTTCTGAGGGATTGTTAATATATGCACTGGAGGTTTGGGCTATCATCTTAACTGATATGTGTGTGAGGGATTCATGCTCAAGTTGTGAGAAACATTGTGTTAATTCTTCTGTTGAGTTCTGATTTAGCGTTGATGTCTAGTCTGTGTTGACCATGGCCTGCTGAGTTGAAAACTCTTTGGATTCTGGGTTTCTCCATGTAGATGGCGGTTGGACAACTGTGGGCTCAGCCATCAGTTTTGTCGAAGTCCCAGCAGAGCCAAAAATTGGGTATTTTTTATTTTGGCTGTGTGGTGGTTATTTGATTTACTGGTGGGACTGACCACAGTGCCCGCACCTGGCCCAAGATGTTCTGTGGGTTATATTTGTTTTTCTTCAGTCTCTTTGTTCCCTTTATGTAAGTGGTCTTTGGACGTGCGATGCAGTCTGCATCTTATTTAAGGCATATAGTTGTTGAGGTGTCTCCCCTCCTGGGGCAATATGGGAGCCTGTGTGTCCACCGTCTTGGCCCATCAGGTCATCAGGATGAGCCTGGGACACATCAAAGGGTTCTAGTGCATTAGATGCCGGCGTGACGAGCCTGCCTGCTGCTTTGCCGTCTGGATTGGTCGTGGAAGGTTTGGTTGAGTTGCCGTTTTTAATGCCATTTAATTTAGAAGGGATTACACTTTTTAGATTTTCTTCTAAGAATAACAGTATCTTTGGGAGTGTGCATAGTTTATCCCCAATCGGCATGCAAGAGCACTTTTTGTTGATGAAAAAAGTGTTAAGAGTGATTGCATTTAGCTTGAGGTTGGACATTTTAGGTTCGCTAGTGTTTGTCAAATTGCAGTTCTACTTTCTCAGACTGTCACATTAGTGAATTTGTTGAGGCCAAAAATGTTGAGTTGATCAACATCAAGGAGGCAACGGTTGGAGGAATACGATCAAGAGTGGGTCTCTGCGTGTTATGAGAGTCCAATTTGCAGTGCCAGTAGTTGTTTGTTCTTACACTTTGAGTAACTTGGTGTCTGAGTCATTTCGTAGAAAATTACATCCATGCAGTCACATGGAGTTGAAGCTTTGCCTATCTGAGGTTCATCCCCTTCAGTGTTGGGGCAGTGTTGTACCAGTGCTGTAGTTTTTATAACATGTCCACTGTGTGGTTGCTGATTTAAATTGTGAACCTCTGTGTCGGAAGGTACAGTCAGTTTATTTGGCATGGAGGGGGGTTCCTGTGTTCAATTGTCTCTTGCCCTTCATTCATCTGAGCAACTTCATTCCGGTCCAAGCTGTCAGGGGATTGATAATTTGAGAGCAGGCAGTTATGACTTGATGTGGATAGTAAAACTGGTGACTTGCAGGGAGACGTGCCTGGTTCAGTCATCTCCTGGCAGCTCATGGAGGGAATGATGGTTTTCAGGAAGTATTTGCTAAATGGGATGGTTTGATATTTGATTTACGGGCTACATCAGTGGGTCACTGTTTCCGGGGGGGTATTAGATGCGACAGGACTAATATGAGGGCCGGATGTCCAGGACTAGATTTTGTTTTGAGGTGGCCTTTTGGAGCTTTGACTCCATTGGTGGTGACAGTGTTTTTCTGCTGCAGAATTAAATGCCTATATACAAATTCCAACTGTTTGGGAAGAAGGTAGAAGTTACTGAAGGTCTCCTGCCGCTGCGTTTCTTCACTTTCATATTTCATGTATGATTGATGGTTATTGATGGAGCAGCACAGACGCAATATAATGGGGCATTTTAGTTTATAAATAAAGGCTCACATTTGCTGGGTGGTGCTGCCACCTTCTTCGCACCACTGTGTTCGCACCTAGGGTAATTGATTGTTAGTTGGTGAAAAACTGAGGGGACTAGTGAAGCACTACATGCACCTGGTCACTGAGGTGGACTTCCTCAATATTTGCTTTCCGTTTCGTGATTCTTGAGGGCGTCCTCTGGGGCCCACTGGCTTGGACTTTGCCCTGAGTAGGTGGCTTAATATATCTTACTGTGGAGTGTTGCAGTGCTGTAGTGTGAGAACAGCTCCTGCTAGTCCTGCCGAGGTGGAGCGAAGAGGCGCTGTTGGCATGTGAGGAGATCCAGGAGGAACTGTCTTGGATCCTAGGGCCTAAGAATGTATGATGGCACACTTTTGCATGATTTAGCATGTCTTCACAGAAGTCCTCCTTTGTGACTGGCTCCCATGCTTCAAACAAGCCTCATGCATACAGTTGGTTCAGAAAGGATGGTGCATGGGGTCCGGGGACTCCGTGGGCCGCAGGATGAGCCAGCGAGAGCAAAGGGCTGAAATACTGGTCCGCACTGGTTAAGGCAAGGTGAGGGGACTAGCATGAGAGGTCACGGAACGTAGCTTAATGGGGGCGAGAAGGATGGAGGGACTTACCATGGTAAAAGCTGCACCGGACACTAAGCCGGCCGCCTCTTTCTCCAGGCGGTGCCCAACCGTGAACTGCAGTGACTAACTCACCCCGACTCACCAAGCCCTTGCGTTCACTGGGCACACAGCCCCATGCCACCTGAGTCACCTCAGTCCCCCCCTCTAATGCGCCTTGTACCCCTTGCCCCTTTGGTGCCTGCTCCACTTGCCTTGTCATCCATCTGCCTTCCTCAGCCTTCCTGCAATGTAGGCCTGTTCTGCACTTCACTGCTCCCTGCACCTAGAAGGTGAGCGCTGAGGGGGTCAAGGTCACTGAGACCCTGGATGCCGGCGAGCCAACGTGTTGGATACCCAATCATCGACCAGCGTGATCCCAGTGGCATAACGAAATTTGAGGAGACCACCCTGCAAAGTACATGGAGGGGCCCCCCATACTCCAGACCCACTCAGGAGCTCTCAGGTCAGGGGCCAGCCACCCATGCACAGTGCCAGACAGGTCCCCCTGGAGCTCAGGGCACCCTTGCACCACAGGGGCTCCCGGAGATATTAGACACCACTGCCTGACCCGGCATGCTCTTATTCAGTCAGTTTGGCAGTTCGTTTGGCAGCCTAGATGGTAGGGAGATCAGCCTGCGGCTGCTGTAGTCACTGTGCTGAGGCTGTCATGTGAAGGAGGTTTCCAGTTTTGGTTCACCATGCATGGAAATTTATCAGGAAAAGAACAATTGTCAAAATATATCAGTTTAATCTAAATACACGTCATATTGCTCCAGTTGCATTTATTTCAGCATGAGCATGTGCTAACGTCTCATGAGCTGCTTTGATTAGGTTTAATCTAGACAGCTTATTAGGAATTATCCTACCCTCCACTCCGGGTATGGAAACCACAGTTGTGTTATTAGAATTGAGGGTGTAGGAGTATTTAAGAGGAAAGTCGACAGGGGGGCATTTCACTCTTCAGTGTTGCTTGTATTGGTGCTAGTATGTCTGTGTTGATCTTTGTCTGAGATCTGAATATGAATTCTAGTTTAACAGTTTGCACTGCATCCTTCGTGCCTGGGTAGGCTGCACAGTTCCATTTGGTGTGAATCTCCTCATGCTGATGGCCCAATGTGTGTGTCACATAGACCAGTAGAAACGTGTCCTGTATGATAGCTACTTTTCCCCAGAGTTGTTCATTCTTAATCGGTTATCCTTTTGATTCTTTGAATTTATTCAGATGCCAATGTTTCCAATATACATTATATCCTTGCATGCAGAAAGATGAATCCAAAGTTTTTGGATTGGCAGCAGGTGATCAGGGAGGGCCTCGAACTTGCCAAGCCCATGGTGAGAAGGTATGTTATCCTTAGTTCAACCCCACAGCTAAAGCCCTATTTGTCACTAGTAACAAACGTACAACATCGTTTTGTTTTAACTAGATTCCGGCTGAATCAGGTATCCTGGTTTTTAGCCTTTCCAAAGGGGTTTTCACGGTCAGGTACCTTAAAGCTGTGCCCCTGTGATAATTTTTCGGAACAGGACACTTTGCATTTTATCTTCTTCTGTGAATTTTATACCTCCCTTCGTAAGAAATGTATATTGCCGCTACTTAGAAAGGCAAACTTTGTTCAAGTAAGTCCTGCTCTGTTATTTTTACAAATGCCACCCTCCCCTGTGGTGTGCTTTGGGGTTGCAAGCTTTCTGCTAGGGGCAATGAGATCCAGGAAGAAGATGTCCCTGCAGTAATTGCATAACAACCTTTTTAAATAAGTTTCTGAAATTATATACTCTTTTTAGCATTTTTAAAATACATAATCATGGAGACATCTCTTAAGCATTTATTTGCTATGGTATTTTATCCGTCGAAATTTTAAATGTACTGATATTTGGATGACTTTCTATAATGTGTTTTACTCAATTTGACCAATGTGATTAATTGTTGTGTATGTAATATGTGTATGATGGGGACCCTTGTAACAGACATGTATATCACTTCTTTCTTTTTAATGTATTTATAGTCCTTCCAATGTTTTTATATGTTTTAACTGTGTGCTTTTATGGCTTTTGGTAGCCGAATAAAGTATTTTGACTTGACTTGAATTGAATCCGACTCAATAAGTGCGGAAACTGATGGATCAGCCCTCTCTAATGCAAGAACCAAGGCAGGAATTTATGCATGTTGAGTGGTCCTGTCAACTAGAATTCTGGTGTGGGTCTGCTGCTGGTGGAATTCATTGTTTTTAACTACACCCTGCACTAGTGTGCAGGCTGTGTAGTACTTTTTTTCAGACCCAACCACAGGTTGTGCAGAGCAGTCTGTATAAAATACACTCTGATATGACTCATTGGATAAGGCTTATGGAGTCTGAGGTATATTCTGCTCATATTGGAGAAATGCTTGTGTCCAAAGAGTCAGATTACATTCAAACTTTACAACACCTGCACTTAACGAAGAGGTCCATTGCACACATTTCAAATTTAGAGTGCGTGCACTGAGACTTCTTGCCTTAGTGGCTGCTTCTAGTGTAGGAACAGGAGAAATCACAAGCAATAGTTTTTGCTGCACCAATGGGTGCTCTTTCATTACAGCAGCAAGAATTTTCGCTATGGAAGCAAAATGTGCTTTGGCTGGAGAATAGAAGTGTGAGTTGTCCTCTAAGAGAATCCTCCGTCCCTCATTGGAGATTGCAATTTACAGCCAGAGGTGCTTGGTACAGTTTTAATACTAGGTTCATCTTGTAATCCCCCGTCTTAAAATATTTTGTCACTAGCATGCCTGCTTGAAGTGAACGCAAGATAACAGTGTTTTTGTCTGTGTACTGTTGTGCAGAAAACATGAGAGAAATGAATTTGTACAAGGGCTTCACTCGCTCAGCATAATGTGGCAAGTAAGTCCGCTTGAAGTTAACAAATCCCAACAGGGATTGCAACATACTCAATGTGTAGAGAGACTGCATAGTAGCATATTTCTGCATGAAATCAGACACCAGTCTCTTGCCCTCATTGGATAATTTATATCCAAGAAAAGTCACAGGCAAGTAGGTAATTTTAAACATTTTAATTTTGTAACAGTATGATCTTATATTGTCACTGTTGGCCTGGCCCTCTCTGCTTGGCCACCCCCAAACATTTTGCCTTTACCCTCTACTTTTTGGCTGAATTTGTTTTTGTTGGCTCTAGGACTCTGCACACTTCACCTCTGCTAACCTGTGCTAAAGTGCTTGTTCTCTCTCTTCAAAATATGGTTAAATTGGCTTATACCCAATTGGCATATTTAATTTACCTGTAAGTCTCTTGTAGAATGGTATACCATATATCTGGGGCCTGTAAATTAAATGCTACTAGTTGGCCTGCAGCACTTATTGTGCCACCTACTTAAGTAGCACTTTAAAACATGTCCCAGACCTGCCGATGCAGCCTCAGAACTGTTTTAAACTGCCATCTCAACTTGGCATTTAAACCCCCTTGCCAAGCCCTTTATTTACCCGAAGGTAGGCCCTAGTTAGCCTGCATCGCAGTGTGCTGTGTAAATTAAAGGTTGGCCAGGTAATTTTACATGTCCTTTTAGTGAAAAATTCTTACATTCGTTTTTGCAAATGAATGGCCTACCCCTCCCATAGGATAAACATTGGAGATTCGGTATTACATTTATTAAGCTGTAATTCCTAAATGGGAGCTAGTATCTATGTTGTGTTTTGTGCCTTTCGAATAGTAGGGAAATACCGTATTTAATGGTAAAGTTGGATTTTTAAATGCAATTTTGAAAATGTCACTTTTAGAATGTTGGCTGTAGGATAGTAGGATCTGCTTCTTATGGTTACCTCCACTTTTTGCTTGACGTTGCACTATTTTGACTAGTCTTACTGGAATCCTGCTAATCAGGACCCCAGTCTATCTGCTTTCTCCTTTAAACTGTTATGCATGTACATTGGTACACTCCAGATTGGATACTGGGGTACCCTTATCAGTCCCTAGTATATGGTACCCATGTACCCAGGGCATAGGGACCCCAGAGGCCTCCCATGGGCTGAAGCATGTATTATGCCACCCATGAGAGGCCATGCAAAATGGAACTACAGGTCTGCCATTGCAGCCTGTGTAAGCTGGTGCTTGGACCACTTACTTTAGATACAGGTTCACTATATCTATAGGTCACTACACTTAAAACGTGTAAGTCACCCCTATAGCAGGCCTTAACAATCCTGAAGGCAGGGTGCTGGGTTTTACGTGAGAGGGGGCCCCTGCATGAGCAGAGCCCCTCTGCAGCCTTCGGAGACCATTCTCCTGGGTTGTCTGTGACTCAGCCGGACATATAGGTAGAGGTGCATTATAACCTCGCTGTAAATGCTATCTCGAAAACGGCTGCATAGAAACATACCATATTTGGTATCAACACCTTGGAATCATACGTGTGGGAGGTATGATTTCCCTTCTAAAGCGAGCTTCGTGGGGTCACTGGTCTATCTGGTGCCAGCCTTCTCGACCCGGTCATCACAAAATGGATGCTGCTGACCAGAGACACATTTCTGCCCTCCTGCTGCTGAGCCAAGCTCGAGCAGAGGAAGGCAGCACAATAGGCATCCTGTCATAGGGAGGTGTGACCACCTCCCAGACAGGATTTAGTGTATTGGGGCTGGGTGGGTGCACTCTGAGAGTGCCTGAAAGTCTGCACCTGGGGCACATTTGGTGTCCCTGTGCATAGTCCAGCTCAAACCAGTTCTGGGAGCCGTTGGCTCCTGCTCTGGCACGCAACTGGACAAAGGACATGGGTGTAACCACCCCTCTGTCCTGACCCTCCCCTAGGAGGGTCCCCCGAATCTGTCAAACCCTCTCCAGTGGGTACAAACCTGGCTGTAAGACTTTAGATTTTACGTAGACAAGATTCTGCAAGAAGAAACCACTGACCTTCGACCGTCTGGACACTCTGGACTTCGCTGGCCTTCGACTGGGCCCGACTTCGTCTCCCTCTCCGTCCAATGCTTTGTCTGTGCCCTTGCTCCATACAGGCTCCATGCAGGACCTGTGGTGCACTAAGGACAACTGAATAATCTCCCTTGGGGTGAAGGAGTGACTCCCCTGCATTCGCAGGCACCTCAATGCAACTGACTGGTCTGCTGCTCCTGAGCTCCTGCAGACTCTGAAGACTCCAGCAAAACAGGAGGTGGGTTTTAAAAGTTCCTGAGGTTGATCTGCCCTTTCAGCAAGTTTGAGGCCAGTATCCCTCGTGGGGACTGCATAACCTGAACCCCTGTGCACCGCATCTATTTGCAATTGCATATGCTTGTTGGCAATTTCCGAGCTTGTGCATTGGACTTCGTGTAGTCCTGACCCTGAGCAGTATTTCTGCCAAAGAACTCCGGCCTCCTTGCACCGAGTGCTCCATGAGCTGGTACTTTGTAATCTTGCTTGAGATCCCCTCGCGACTCCTGGTCATTCGGCCTGTGGGTCCTTTTGAGGGTCATATTGATTTCTATTGGGCTTCCCTGGTTACTCCAGACATGCCCTGACTCTCCATTGCTTGGAGAGTCCCCAGGACCTTGCTGGTCCTCACCATAACCTGCTTGATCGTCCTGCGTGGGTTGCTTTTGCCAAGGCTTGTTGGTGCTCCAACCGGACACCGACCCCTCAGCACTCGACATCCTTCATGGGAGAGCTCGCATCTGGCTCCTGGTTGTCATCGACATCTCCTGGTCTTCGAGGCTGCAGAGTCAAGCATCCCTTCTTCGCACCTGAAGCACCCGACATCGGAAGGCATTCGTCTCCCGAGCCCCTGGACACTCTGAAGTGACCCAGACTCTGTCCCCTCTTCCTGTTCCTTTCTTCCAGAATCCCGGCTGGGATTCCACTGGACCCCTTTCACCTTCACGGCAGTAGTACTTCTTCGCAGCCCTCCATTGAGAACGACGGCGGTTTCCGACACCACTCCAGACCTATGCACCCGGCTCCTCTGGGAAAGTTAACTCGGGTACTACGGTATCTACGGGTTGGGTGATTCTCCAACCTCTTAAGTTCCAAAGAATTTCCTCGAAGTCCTCCTAGAAGGGTCCTTAAACTGTAAAATTGCAACCGCGACTTCCCCGTAGAATTGTACGGAGTACGAGGTCATGTTAGCACACTGCACCCGTCCTCCGTGGGGTCCCTATCTACTCACCTTGGGTGGTTCCTTGGGGTCCCAATGATTCTACGTGCTCCAGACCTTGTCTTGACCCGAGTCGTGGTTGTTATACCACTATTTTAGTATATGGTTTGGTCTCCCCCTGGAGCCCACTGTGTATTCACCTACTTACAACTGTTCTATTGATCTCGTATTGTGTGCTTTGTGTTCTATCCTCGGGTAGAGGATACTAGAGAGTGTTATATTAATAAATACATATTTTTATATAACTACTGTGGGGTTCTCCTTTCATTTAATTAATATAGGAGGTCTTATTCTGGTAAAACAAGATGCTCTACATTCCTTCAAGATTAAGCCTGAAGGCTGCTCTCCACAGCTACCACTAGGATAGCTTTCTAAAGGTTATCTTTGACCTCATACATCATAAGGGTCATTTGGACTGGTGCAAGGTGCCCACTTTAATTAGTCATATACCAGGCCAACTTCTCACATTGGCATTTTCCTGCCCTTATCCCTTTTGTACCTGCAGCCTGCCTTGGGTCACATGACTGGGTGTAGCTGACAGTTGGACTTTGTGAATACCTCTCAAACATTCTCACAATAGAGGAATTAGGTGTGCCTCAATGAGCCATCTGTTGGCAGGATGGAGGGGCGAAGCTGAGCAGAGGCCCACTTACAACTGAATAGCCTGTGCTCTGCCTTTACACAAAGCACCTAACGACCCTGCATTGTTACAGCAGGCAGCTTACAGCCAGGGCATGTGAGTAGGAAAAGTCCATGCACTCTCCCCTTTCAGAAGAAGGGCACCTGGGTTTAAAAATAGGATCTTCAGACCCACTCTTCAGTTCACTACTGGACCTGAGGAGGGCCTCTCAGAGGACTGCCTGCAGCTCCGACTTGCTGTGCACTCTGCTGGACTGCGGCTCTACAAGACTGTTGACCTGCTTGATTGCTGCCCTGTTTGTCCTGCTGCTCTTTTACCTCTTGCCTGGGGACAAGGACTGGATCTTCAGCTGACCCAAGACCTTCAGAGTGATTCACAATGGCTAGTTTGCTGGCCTCTGTTCAGAGCCACAGGGACACAAATGTCTTCCTCCATCTTGAAGCAGCACCTGGGCCCAGCCTTAGTGAGTCCTGACCCTCCAGGTAGTGTTCCTTCAGTACTGGACCCTTGGAAATGGTGCTAAAACTAACCAGATGGCCGAAATCCAAAAGTGGGCACTTAAAACATTTTTGGCTAAACACAGCTCTGAGAACCAGGAGGATACCAGGACCAATCTGCCCGCCTTTCCTCTCAAGGTCCATCGCTGGTTGGTTTTGACTTTGTGGCTTTTCCTGCTATGGTTTTCTCTGCAGTAGCAAATCTATTTCAGCAATCCTTCACCAAAGGGGTATCCGACCTTGTGGAACTGTATTCTCCAACAAACCTCTGCCTCATCCTACTGGAGATTTTCATCTTCCATTTTGAATGTAGAAATCTTCACTGTGGCTTTGACCAAAGGCTATCTGGACACCTCCGACAGACTTGCCCTGCTGAACGTTACCTTCCCAGATCATTTTTCTCAAGAATTTGTTTAAGATCGAAGGTATGCGCTGACCGGGTCCAATCCTCTGCATGTATCCGAACCGCGCTCCATCACGGTAGGCAATATTTTTTGACTTTGACCTGTTGGCGCTTTGATCTTTTAAGTGCTAGTTTTTACTAAAAACTTTGAAAATTCATAACTCTGATTCTATTGATTGGAGTTGTGTGGTTTAAGTGTCAAAGAGTTTATCAAAATGTTTGATATTTTTGTAAATTTGTAGGGGATTTTTTGTGTGTTGTGGTTTCACTTTATTACTAGTTTGTGTGCTGCATAAATACTTTACACATTATCTCTAAGTTAAGCCTGACTGCTTTTTGTGCCAAGCTACCCAAGGTTAAGCACAGGTTAATTTAGTGACTATTTGTGTTTCATCCTGCCAGGGATTGTGGCTGTTGCTTGACCAGGGCACACACCTCAATTAACCAACAACCCAATTTCTTACAGTTACTATCCAGTCCACCCCAGTCAGGCGTGTTTTTAAGTCATCATCTGTGAGGAAAATGTCATCAATATATGATAGTGCTAGGATATGGTTGTAGGATCTGCATAATACATTTTGAGAATAAAACAGGGCTATTCTTATAAACTATGGGTAATCTTTTGAAGGAATATTTAATTCTATCGAAGCTGAAAGCAGTTAGATACCTGCTTTCAAGTGCTATGTTTTGACTGAAAAACCCATTGGAAATGTCCAGGATTCTTTTATATTTATTCCATACTAGGTTTCAGTGGCGGCTGCTAGCAGGGAAAAGTGGTGGGCAGCTCTGGGGACAAAACAAATTAAAATAAAACGTACCTGCAGTCTGCTGCCTGCCGCTTTGCCACCTCATTGGCTCTTGACGATACACACACAAGCTCCGAGACTCCCATACGCCAATCTAGACACTGTTCTCATGCTGGTATTACCCAGCATGAGAAGAGCACCGGGATTGGGTGCAGTGGGCTGGATTCATGCTCCAGAAGGGACTGGGTGCATGTGCTCCTGAGCCCCGCTGATATCTCAAAGCAATAACCTGGAGATATCCAAGTGCGCATGTCAGTTTGGCTGTCCTAAGATGGCTGGCCAAACTGACATGCGCACTTACAATGCCCTGTGCCCACCACACCTCCTGCTGCTGTCCTTCAGAGGATGGCCTCAGCCTCAAGACTCGGCTTCGGTGTAAAATAAAATGATAATAAAGCAGTTTTATTAATTGCTTTATTATCATCATATTTTACATGCGTCTGCTGGTTCTAGCAGTGGGGTGACGCTCCTTCCCAATAACGGAGGAGCCACTCCTGCTAGGTTTGTCATTAAGCCTATGCTGTGGGCATTATGACCTACATATGTTCGTGTGTGTGTTCAAAATTCTATCATCTAAAACTATTCTATAGGATCAGTCTATTTATCAAGCAGGAAAAAGAGGTGTGTTCATTTGTGAAAGACAAGGGGTTACAATGCCCTGATATATTATTGTTAATTTATTATTATTTATATTGCGTTTTGCATCTGGCTTCAAAGAATATTGAGCCTGTGCTTGGGGCTCACTGCGTAAGGGGTTGACATATTTATCCCACCCAGCTTGGTTTCTGTATAAGATTGGGGCTTGTTTGGCAGCCCACTCTTCTGCAAACATTTTATGCCTGGGCAGAATTAAATTTATGCCAGAGTAATTGGAGTAATTTAGGTAATTCTTCATTAAGCTTTGATGCAGAATTACTGATAATGATGCTATTATGCCAGCTTGGGTAATTCTGGCAATTTTGGGGGGTAGAAATCCTACCACGAGAGCACATTTAGCTATTTGTGCTCTGTTGCATTTAGCACTAATTCTTAGCACAAAAAGCATCCTTTTGTGCATTTTGCGTCAAGAAAATAGCACTAAATGGCGAGAGTAAGTTGGGTGGGCATTCTTGTGCTAAGAAAATAGCACTAAATGCACTCTTCTTGTGTAATTCTGCTTAACCTTGCAGAATTGTGGGGTAATTCCACGTGATTACACTACTCAGAATTACACGAGGTATGCCCATCCCTAATTAATTTCCCTGATATCCTCAGGTACTATAGAGGAAAAGGTTACTCTTATCACCTTCTCTCCTTTGGGTGCTTTCCCAATAAAGACTGGGGGGCAGTCATCTTCTGCAAGTATGATGTCATAAGCTTCGGATAAATGCTGCCCTAAAACTGCTTGAATCATGCGCTGTATATACCCCTTGATTTGTATATCCAAAATATAATACCTAGCAGGAGGATTTAAATGTTCATCTGGAGTCTCATGTTTGTATGAAATGATCAGTTGGACTTGCCATCAGAAACTCCTGGAGAGCCTGATTGGTCCTACTGCTTAGCTGTATAGAAGTGCCATTGCCAAAGTCCTGTTCTGCAGAAATATCCATAGCTGGTATGGCATGTTTTTTGGAAGGTCCTGCTACTTTTCTCATTTGAAATTGAGTTTAAGCTCCAAACCTTTCTCTTCTCTCTTCACACTGGCCCCAGTCTCTTATCCCGATTCACCTTTCTGCTTGCTATATTCTTCTCTTCTTCAGTACTCAGTCCGATCAACACTTTTTGTATGGTTATCATCAGAATCCTGAAAAGAATTGGAAGCGAATTATTTTGTCATGGTCCCTCAAATTATCACCACCCATGCTGGACTCCTATATTACTGGAGTTCCGGACCATTTTTATGACTTTCTTCCTCTGTTTCTTTTTTACTTCAGTTACATATTATTCTTTAATGGAGCTTTCAATCTCGTTCTTAGGCTTGAGTTGTGGTTTAATGGATTTTGTGCCTAAAGTATCACGGCTCACAGAGGTATAAACCTCAGATATTATTTTCGGTAATTCCCATTCACAATCTTGAACAGCAATTGCTGAAAGCCTCTGGTGTAAAGCCAAAATGGAAGCTTTTCCCCAAGTGTTGCTTAGGATGACTGAGGAAACTGCAGAAAAAATTCCCATTATTTCCAGCTTACTTTGATAGCTGGGTGAGACCCATGCTCATTTTGCACTTGTTTTAATACTTCTTGGAAAACTGTTAGTGAGGGTATGCCTTGAGTGTTGGTATAAATGCTTGCAAATATATTTCACCAGGTGTTACACACTTCTTTCGGTGACATCATTCCAAGAGCAAAACACATAATCAGTATTCTATGTTTGTTTTGAGGTGCTGTGTGAGGGTAAACCACTTATAACCGGTTGCACTTGTGAGTGATCCAGAAGGCAAATTCATCATGCTTCGTGAGAGTCTTTCCCCATTATAGCATTTATTGTCCATGGACTGATTGCCTGTATGGCAGCCTGTTCATGCACTACCGGTCCTGCTAGAGCTGGTCTAATATTCATAGGATGTAGCACATTTTTCATGAGTTGAATAGGAGACTGGATAATTTAAGACTCCTACGATGTCAGAGGCTGGCAGCTTTATATTCACCCAATACAGACCACGTATCCCCTTCATTAGTCAGGGGATCCAATCTAACATTCCTATGTGTAGGTATGGGTGTGTGTGTGTTCTTGGTAAGTCACAGGGACTTCCAGGTACTGGTATGCCCTGTAATGTGCAGGGGGTGTTGCTGGTTGACAAGCATGAAACTACCCTTAAGTGTCATCTATAGTTACAAGCTCCACCCATGAGAAAAATGTTTCACAGGCATATGCTGATTGTGCAGCTATTACAAATGTAACTGCTCCCCCACACATCACAGACACCTCTAGCCATGGGATGTTGAGTAACTGCCTCTCAGTTATTCATTCCTATCACTACAGGACCAACCATTTCAATTGAACAGATTCAATAAAACCTGAGATTCAAAAGAGTGAAAAAACCAAGTGTGGACTAGGCCTGGGCGGAACATGTGGAGTTTCACACTGCAGAATTCTGCGGAGTTACAAAAAAACTCTTGAGATATTCCGTGGAATTCCGCAAATGGGCAGAAATTGGCATGTTGCGCTGCTCACGCTGTGATTTAGTGCCAGAAGCTAGTTCTAACTGAAAAACCAGCATGAACAGCACCACGTGGCATGCCAGAGGGTGCATCTTCACGAGTTGTTTGTGATGCTGCTTGGGGGGATTTTCTACTTGAGCAGCAGCTTTCTGACCGCGAACGGACACAACCGCCCCCGTTGGAGAAATCTCACCAGGTTCCCTCCTAGCGACCAAAAATTGCGCTAGGGGACACCAAATCTCGCTTGGGCTCGCCAACTTACTGTTTCCGAGCTGTGCATAGGAAAAAACTCTGCAACGCGGTGGTTGGCGGAATTTGGCTGAACTCCGTGTTACAAGTGTAATGCAGAGTGACCAAAATTCCGACCAATTCGACCAGCGGAGCGGAATATATCACCCACCCCTAATGGGGACTAACCTTTTAAGGGTCAAGCCTGACTACACCATAGTAAATAGGTGCTTCCTTTTTTTGTCTGTAGGAAGTAACCATGATTGCTAAGGACACCTCTGTGTACTTGTAATGATGGTTCTTTTGAGGGTGCATATTTAAAGACTACCCGAAGGTGCCAATAATCTCAATGCCCAACCTTGGGCATCATGTTGCATATCCTGGAACACTGGCACAGGTCTACAAGATTTGGCTGCCCTGACCATGGGTGCCTGGACTGATTTCAGTGCTCCATTGCTTGAGCAGGGGAGTCCAAGATGTTGTAGCCCCACAAAACCCACTGAGCATACCTTCTGATGTGTTGTCCATGATGTCTGGGTTTCTAACAGTCCCTCAAAGACTTCAGGGATGTTGTGGTAATTTAAACCCAATGTTGTTCTTCAGAATAGCATACTCAAACACTGCCCTAAGAAAATTCACTATATACCTTAAAAAGTGGTTCATTTCAATAGTCTCATCCTGTTGTTTAGCACAGGGGAACACCCTACACTGAATATAATTAAAAATGCACTTATGCGTGTTGCTAGTAGCGAGAATAAAACAGACAGTTCTAACATAATTAGAATGTTCCTAGCAGCCTATCACCATAAAGACTACTTCTCTGCACTACACTATGAGAGCATGGAGTAGCTAACTTGCCTGTAGAGTTTCTTGGGGCCCAACACAGTGCATACCTGTTCACAGTAGATCAGATGTGGTTATCAGGCTTCAGCTAGGAGAGAGTGTTTACTCAAAAGAAAGAAAGCATGCTCAGCTCCTTTCATCTCTGTATCAACTCTTGGCATAAGAGTGGATGCTACGGCAGCCTGGCAGGAGCTCTTGTGATAACCCAGTGCAAAGAGCTCTTGAATTCAATGGTCAATTCATGGGATTTATGTAGGGTTGACCACTGACTTTTAGCCAGCATTGGGGGACTTTCAAATAATCAAAGACATAACTAGTTCAAATCAGCATAACAAAAATATGTCACCTTGGACAGCATGTATATATGGCATAGCTTGTAGCAGACTTGTGCCACCTTAAATGGTAGGAAAGTCATTGTTTGGATGAATTGATAATTTCACAAGTTCTACAAAAGAAAATGACATGCTTAATGTGGACCAAAGGCACACAAGCTAATTTCACATGCTCATAATGGAGTCTGGCTTTGGGATTTTACCAGAATTCTAGACCATTGTTTCTTTCCTATGATCCCATTCTAGACAGAAACCCTCCTTATACAAATCTGTCTTGGTCCTGCTCTAGTAGAAACAGTCCTTCCCGAACTGCCAGGCCAAATCCACACCGGATGGAACACAAGCAACCCCAGAAAGGTTTTGACCTACTTAGGTCTAATAAGTGAGGTTTAGTTTAAGTTCTATGGTACAGTGAGCACGGGTCCCACATCTGGACATAACGGTCGCACTTAGGACATCTACTGAAAAAACAACAAAGTGACAGAGAAATGGTTGAAGTGGCGAGCACTGTGAGCTGCATTCCAGACCATCGTTTTTCATCCACTGTGGCATTCGAGATAGAGACCTGCCTTATCCAAATCAGTCTCTGTCCTGCTCCAATAAGAGCAGTCCACCCTGATCTATCAGGGCAGGTCCCCTCCACTTGGGAACACATGAAACCTCAGAATGCTTTCAACCTACTTAGTTCTCATCAGAGATGTATAGCTTGAGTTCTATGGCACAGTAAGCATGGGACCCATGTCTGGGCATACTTGTCACACTTATAGTATCTTCTGCAAAAACAACAATGTAATGGCAGGAATGTTTGACTTATTCTCAGCCACTGGCAATCCCTGTGGGCTGCATTCCAGACCATCGATTTTCATCCACTGTGCCAGCCTTATGCAAATCAGTCTTAGTCCTGCTCAAATAGGAACAGCCCGGTGTTCTTTTGTGTAGTCTAATAACAGCAGCACTAAAACGTATTACATTTTAATAAATAAATATAAAGAATGTAGCTAATTTAGTTAAAAAGAAATGGATTCATGGTTACAATGACCCAAAATGAAGCAAATCAAATAAAGGACCCAGGAAACACTAAAAACAAAAATTTATGTTTTATAAAAAATGAAAAAATATCGAAAAATACGTACACCTGGCATTTAAAAAATGTCCACCTGGAGGTAGATGTGCTCTTTTAACAATAAATCAAGCAATTCACGTCAGAGAGTTATTTTAATAATAGTCCAGGTTTTAGGAAAAGGTTTTGTGTTAGGTCCTCGTTTCAAAACCGCGATGTCCACATGACTGGTTTAAAGAGTGTGATTATGGAAATGTTCAAACTTTCAGAACTTCCACGAAACGTTGCGTAATCCCAGTTTTGGTATTCCATTTGACCCAACCTGTCAGTGACTCTTCCTTTGCTGTCAGCTGACAATTTGAAGTGAAAGATAGGCTTTTCTGAGCATCCTTGCAAAGGCCCAGTTGGTTATTAGTTTTTCTTGCAAAGGTGCCTTGCCTGGCAGTGATTTGTTCAGCATTCCGTCCATCATCATTTCTTTTTGCATTTGTCTCCCCAAGTGGGAAGGGTATACCCAGACGTGGGTCCCATGCTCGCTATGCCACCTGATTTAGGCAAGTCTGGCTGATGATGGGTGATACCCCGAAACAGGTCCCAGGATGCTTGTTTTGTGGTCTGGGAAGGACCTGGCCAGGCAGTTTGGGCTGGACTGTTCCCATTGAGAGCAGGCAAGACTGATTTTCATATGGCTGGGTCCAAACTGGAATGGCGTGGTGAGCAAAGAAACAATGGATTTAACCCAGATCTGTGCCTGGGGTGAATGTTTGATTTGTTCAGCATTCTGTCCACATCTGTTCTTTTTGCATTTGTCACCCTAAGTGGGAAGAGTATGCCCAGTCGTACGTCCCATGCTCACTATGCCACTGTATTCAAGCTAGCATAGCTCATGAGAGGTAATACCACAAAAACAGTACCAGGATGCTTGTTTTCCTGTCCAGGGAGGACCTGGCCTGGCAGTTTAGGCAGGACAATTCCCATGGGTAGCAGGGTCAAGACTGATTTAAAAAAATGATGAATTTAACCCAGATATGTGACTGGGGGTGAATGTTTGATTTCTTCAGCATTTCGTCCATCAGCTGTTCTTTTTGCATTTGTCACCCTAAGGTGGAAGGGTATACCCAGACGTGGGTCCCATGCTCACTATGCCACCAGATTCATGCTAGCCTTGCAGATATTGGGTGATGCCCCAAAATTGGTCAGAGGATACTTGTTTTCTGGTCCAGGGAAGATCTGGTCTGGCAGTTTCGGCTGGACTGTTTCCATGGGGAGCAAGGTCAAGACTGATTTGCATATGGCTGAGTCCAAACTGGAATGGTGTGGTGGGCAAAAAAACAATGGGTTTAACCCAGATATGTGACTGGGGTGAATGTTTGATTTGTTCATCATTCTGTCCATCATCACAGAATGGGCACAGCTTCAGCACCCACTTTAATTGAAGGGTGCTATGAGGTGGTGAGTGGCCTTCCCCGACTGCCCGAGTAGCTGTGTTTGTTTTTAATACACCTAGCTGCTTTGTGGCAGTAAATTCAGGATTGCTATTCAGGTGTAACAATAGCCCTGCTGTTTAGAATCAGACATGTGAGACCACACCTCCTTAAAAACTCAAGATATGTTTGTTATTTACTAATCTGCTAGAGCTAGAATAGTCCCTAGAAATAGCAAACAAGGGTATTACTGCTAGAAATACAGTAACCATTTTAGAATAGTTTGTGCTGTTCATGATATTCATAAATTTTTTTGCTGCTTTGTTGTTTATATTTAGTATGGTTATAAACCATATTGTATGCACTAAATTGGGTTTTAAAAAAATGTGTATCTGTTTTCTAGTGCTTGTTGAGTGTGTGATTCCTTTATGAAAAAGGATTTGGGTTTCCACTAAAGTGCCCCTTTGTTGTATTGTAGGACTGATCGTTACCAAAAACACATCTTACACAAACATTGCTCAGTTGGTTTTATATTGGTTGCAGTTCAACTAGTTTTCTGATTCGGATTGGCAGGTTGACAGAGTCCTAGTGGCAAGGGGTCTGAAATCCGTAAACGGTTGTTCTAGAAAAGCTCTAAAAAACATACCATGACCCCACAAACATATATTTTGTCACTGCATGTGGGACTAGAATTACAATAGTAAATCTCACCCTTCTGAATACATGAACTTCTCCAATGTGGGTCTGAGTGAAGTTAGCATAGTTAATCTGACCATTCATCCATTCCCCCATGTATGTGCACTTTCTCTAATGTCTGTGAGACTGAGTAAATCAATAATGAGGGGCTTCCTTTACTACAACTTTTGAGGTTGCATCATGTTCGGGAATTCTACTGGTCTTAAGAGACTTTATCAAACTAATCTTTTTTTATTAATAATAACTTCATCCTTGTGTAATTGATTCCTATCATGGAGGAATTAATGGAACTGATTAAAGTTCTAAAAAACTAGAACATACCTGTTCCAATAGTTTCAAATCCATTAAGTCTACAACCTCTTTGAAACCTTCTGAAACCAAGCACCAGAACTTTTCTGAGATGTTTTGTGCATTCACCTTTTCCAGTTGCTCATTGGTTCTTTAATGCACTGTTATTATTCGACCATGACATCCTACTGACCAGCCGACACATGTTTAGAATTTATATAAATGTATATAAAATTGTAAACAAATGCTTTTCAATTTTTGCAGCTGTAAGAAAGTGCCGGTGGAAAGGATGAAACGTGTTGGCTGCCCATCTGTATTTAATCATTGAATAATAAAGTAATTGAAATATATTGTGAAATTACTCTTTCGATTTACAATAAATTGTAAACTGTGACAAACTTACTTCTCAGCCTTTTAACATTTATAATGTTATGGTGTGCCGCAATTTTTGAATATTTTGAACCATTATAAAAGAAGTTTAAAAGCAGATCCAGCTGTCAGCAGTGCGCCAATGACGGAGAATCCAAGCTCTTAATGCAAATTTTTAAAAGATAAATAGGGGAGACAGGGAGGGATAAGGCGAGCCCACAGTAGCACAGACCAATATTCCATAATACACTGCAAGCATCACAAGCATACCCGAAGTAATTTGAATGCTGTCAGTGACAACAAATGCTCATTAAAGCCAGGCTGAACCGAGCTGAGCTCAGACAAGCCAATGATTCCCCTCCATTACATCACTCTTATCCTCACTATGCCAAAAAAGTCCGCCAGTTCAGGCCTTTACTTCCTCCCAAGTTGCTGCTCAGCCAGCTTTTCTGGGGCAACGCTGCCACGATTCACCCTCGCCATATCTCCCACTATCGCAGAATGTGAGGAGTGCGAGAGCAGTGGCAACAATGCATACAACAAGTGTTGGCACTCAGGGAGCATGCAGGAAGGGCATGAGCAGAACAAGCCGATTTTGTGATGAGCAGGAAGTTTTCTGGAGTACTAGGTTCTGAGAATCTCAGAACTCTTCAGTATAAAGCAGGTTACGAAAGTAGTAGATCTCACCTGTCACTGTCAGTGAACCTCAGGATCATGTATAGTGGCATGCTTAGCCGTTAAGTGTTTTTTCAGAATTGCCTGGCTATGTTTGGCATCTAGGGCTAGATGTACATAAGTCCTGATTTGCTATTTCCAAATTGCGATTTTTACGAATCGCAAACAGGAAATCGTAAATCAGAATGTATATACGATTTACGGTCACAATTTACGTTTCACAAAGTAGTCGCTAAAATTGTGACCCCGGTCGCAAATTGCAAACATGACCACAAATACAGAAAAGCACTTTCTGGTTCTGGGTAATGATTTCAAAACCAGGAAGTGCTTCTCATTTCAAGCCTTGAAAGCAGCCATGGAGGAGGTAATGCACAGCTTCCAGTACAAACTGTGACTTTGACCAGCAAACCACATATTTCTAACCTAGCAATGGCCTGCCAAGACAGAGGAGGAGTCAAGGGGAATGTTGGAAATGTCCCTCTCTGCAGGGTTACCACCAATTTTGTTTGCCTTCCTCCTCCCATTTTTGCTGAATTAGTTTTTGTTGGCTTTGGGGCTCCGCACACTTTACTGCTGCTAAACAGTGCTTGTGCTCTTTCCCTAAAACTTGGTAACCTTAGCTTATCCACAATTAGCATATTTAATATACTTATAAGTCCCAAGTGAAGTGCACTAAATGTGCCCAGGGCCTCTAAATTCAATGCTACTAGTGACCAATGGATTAAACCCAGATCTGTGACTTGGGGTGAATGTTTGATTTGTTCAGCATTCTGTCCATCATTTATTCTTTTTGCTTTTGGAGTTCTTAGTGGGAAGAGTATGCCCAGACGTGGGTCCCTTGCTCACTGTGCCACTGGATTCAAACTAGCCTGGCTGATGAGGGTCATACCCTGAAACCGGTCCCAGGATGCTTGTTTCCAGTCCAGGGAAGACATGGCCTGGCAGTTCAGGCTAGACTGTTCCCATGGGGAGCAGGGTCAAGACTGATTTGCATATAGCTGGGTCTAAACTGGGGTGACTGGGGGAGCAAAAAAACAATGGATTAAACCCAGATCTGTGACATGGGGGTGAATGTTTGATTTGTTCAGCATTCCGTCCATCATTTATTATTTTTTCTAGTGAGTCTGCAGCACTGATTGTGCCAAGTAGCCCTGTGAACATGTCTCAGGCCTGCCATTGCAGTGCCTGTGTGTGCAGGCTTAAACTGCCATGTCGACCTGGCAAGATAAACCTATTGCCAGGTCCAAATATTCCTTTTTAATACATATGTAACCCCAGGGTATGCCCTGGACAGCTAAGATGGCAGGGTACAATGTATTCAAAAAGAAGGACACACACTTTTTTAGTTTTACATCTTCTGGTAGTGAAAAACTCTTAAATTTGTTTTTCACTACTGCAAGCCCTATATATCCCATAGGATAACATTGGGATTACCGTATTACATTTTTTATGCTCAATTTACAAATAGGAAGATATGACCAGGTCAAGTTTGGTGTCTCTGGAATCCTAATTTAAAATCCTAACTTATGGTAAAGTCGGATTTTAAACAACAATTCTGAAAATGTCACTTTTAAAAAGTGGGCATTTTCTTGCCTTAGCCATTCGGTGACTGCAACCTATCCTTGATCACATGTCTGGAGTGAGTGACAGGTGGGCTTTGTGTATTCCACCTACACAGCCACAAACAATGGGAACTTAGGTGTGACTTGATGTGCCATCCTGGCAGGATGGGAGGATGGAGCTGGACCCAGCCTCACGTACACCTGAATAGGCTGTGTGTCCCCACACAAAGGGCTGCATACTCCCCTGTAGTGAGTCTGGAGCCAGGGCAAGAAGGTCAGGACATCTGCGCACTTCAAAGGCATCTCTTTGAAGTCTCCCTCACTTCCAAGGCACCATGGGGTATAAGTGCTGGACCTCAGACACCACCACTTCAATACACTTCTGGACCTGTGGATACTCTGCCAGCAAGAAGAACTGCTGTGCTGCTGAAAAGGACAACTACTCTGCTAGACTGCTACTTTGCTGGATTCCTACTTTGCTGTGTTGACCTGCTGCCTGCTGCCCTCTTGCCTGAGTGAAAAGGACTGGACCTGCATCTCTTGAACCCAGAACCCAGAGTGACTCGAAGGGCTAGTTGGCTGGCCTCCTGATCTGAAGCCGCAAGGAGTGGCGCATCCACCAGCCGAACTGATGCATCTCTTTGGCTGAGCGGCGCATCCTTGAGCAGAACCTATGCATCTCTGCTGTTGCATGGATTGGGCCCAGTGCAGAAGGTCGCATCAACTTCACATCTTTGAAACCAATACATCACTGAAGGTGCGGCGCATCTCTGGCCCAGGACCTCACATCCCTCATCGATGGCAGCTCGAACCCGACCTCCGCACTGCAGCCACACAGCTCTTCGGAAATGACTCATCGCCTTAGCTGTGCGCCACATCTTCAATGCCTGGACTTCACATCACAAGCCCTGTCAACGAGATACTTGAGGAGGACACACAGAACCTCACACCACAGCCTTGCTGCATCTTAGAACAGACACGTTGCTTCAACTGAGTGACGCTTCTTGCATTGGATCCACACCTCACCCTGGAACCAGGATTTAAGGTACTTTGTTCAGCAGGCATAACCTGCACTCCATCGCGGTGGGCCTGAACTTTTGACTTTGTCCCAATCCGGCATGACCAGATATTCCTTGTTGGCAATTTGTGCTTTTTGGCGCTATTTTAATTTAAAACTTTGAAGTTCAAAATCTCCGGTTTCCCTGATATAATTTTGTCTTTTTAGTCTTGTTTTATTTATTGACATCTGCATAATGTTTCTAAACTGGTGGGGTAATACTTGTGTGGTATTTTACTATTTGGAGTCTTGCACAAACACTTTACACATTGGCTTCAAGTTAAGTGCAGTGGCGGCTGGTGACATTTGAAAGTGGTGAGTGAAAAATTAGTGGTGGAGCACACCGCGGCGAGTGAACGTAGCGAGCGAGCCCGAACGACCTAAGGAGGGTTCGGGGGGGTTCTCCCCCCGAGAAAATTTTGAAAAATGAGTGGGCAAATGGTGCATTTTCAAGACTTTCGGAAGCCTTCGGAATGCTTTCATAAGCGGCAAAGTCATTTGTGAACAGCTTAATTACCCTAATCACCTCCTCTCCAGCTGTCAGTGCGTTCTGTCTCTTTAGCTATTTCTTTCATAAAAAAGGGAGTTTGGGGAAATGAGTTCTGCAAATCAGCTGATTTAATAATCCCCCCAAGAGAATGCCAGCACACTCAGCTTTAAACGTACTGTTTTATGTGAAATATTAATACGCGACAAGTCTGTGCAAGTACTGTTCACTAACCCAGCACTTCTGTGTGACGGGATGAAATGCTGCACGACTTAAAGCTGTGTGTCAGATGTGCTGTACACATTGTAGAGGTAAACACAAAAATGTATTGATCACGTAAGGAATGCTAATATAAAAGTTAATGTTTAGATTTTTAACTTCTTTAATTATACAATGATCGCAGTATTTGATTTCCCCACACGACATCAAAGCTGGTCATGTTCAAAAACTTCAATGCTGCTGAGTGTGACACATTTTCCCGTGTTCCAACACTAGTGCAGGTTTCTCATTATACAACCTCAGCTGTCAGTGTTGGTTTTCTGCTAGCCCATCAGTATCACCATGAAGCCAGTGTTTACATTGCATTTGCCTCATTATGGCAACCCAGCATTGCCAATGCCATCAGTTTCAAACTGCCCCCTTATACAAAATACCACTGCAATATCCAAAGCACTACTTGTGGGAATACGAAAAACATCAATGTCACAGCAGAAACCAAATTATCTTGGTACTTCCAAGATGCCAGTGTTTATTCTGTCCCAGTAAGAACACCACACGCCGCCATGGCAGTTTATACACTGCTCTCCACTATATAAATATGAGTGTGCCACCAGGAACCACACATCATTGTCATGCGAGAAACAAAAATGTCCTTGGATAGACAGTAACAATACCATACCATAATCCATACTGCCTAGTAATCAAATCAAATCAAATCAAAATATCTTTATTCGAATATGAAATATCCATAAAAGCACAATAAAAACAATTCATAGATGGCAACATATTCAAAACAAAAGATACAGTACATTTATAACAGTGACTAAAATGGATCATAAATAGCGTGATATATCATATATTAACAATCGGTGGGGGGTTTTAATAACAATACAGTAAAATACATTTCTAACGACCTTCATTGGGCACACATAGTTCTACGTGACCGTACGGCTGACTTCAGGAATGATCCGACACGGAAAATTAATTCATCATCCGCCAATTTAAGCACTTCCGTGTAGGCTGTCCTGAAGTCGGAAATAGCACGTGATTTAAAGAAAGGTATCAAAAATCCTTTTGCAAATTTAAAATAAAAACTGCAAAAGAATAAAAAGTGCAACATTGTTTGATTACTGTGTGCGTTGCAAGGGCAGGCGATGCATCAAGATCAGTATTGTAGCGCAAGGGGAAGCATAATAAATATTTCATAGTACCTGCCCATAAACGAAATAACAACCCTCTTTCCCAATGTCCTAAGGGTTTTAAAAGGTATCTAGCAGGCAAGTAAGAACAATCCTCTATGGACATATACCTTACAACTGAGGTTTTCTTGGTCTCTCTCCAGTGCCTTTCATCGCTATACTTTTTATACAATGCCTCTTGTATTGCTTTTTTATTAGTTAGCTCGGATTGAATTGGATTTAAAAAGATGCGTAAATAATTTACGCTTTTTAGGCTCTCTTTTACAGCGGCAAGCCATGGTATATCCCCGCCCCTCTCACATCTAAGGCAATCAGTTATTATATCTCTGGTGAGAGTTGCTGCAGTGTTTTCCAAATTGCAACCCAGAACAGTGCCGGACGAGCCCTAATGTAATCTTCGATGTAGGGCAGGTTCAGTTCTTTGTGGCACACATATATCGATGAAGAAATCGGTGCTCCCAAGAGTTTTCTACATAGTCTATTTTCTTCGCATTGAATACTACTACATTTGGTAAAGCCCCAGATTTCTGCTCCATAGGTTGCGATGGGAGCACACTGTAGTTTAAAAATTTTCTTAAAAAGCTAAAACGGCTTCAGACCTTTTGGGTTGGGGTAATCCCAGAAGTGTATTAATGCTTCGTGACAGCTTACTTCTGCTGTATGCCACATGTTCAGACCAAGAGCCATTTGTAGCGTAAAGTAACCCAAGATAAGAAAAAGTGCAAGTGCTTTGTAAACTTTCTGAGTTAACAATAATTTTATTAATGGGCGCTTTTTAGGACCACATGCCATTAAAAATGATTTTTTAAATTAGTCCTCAAATCTAAAACAGCCATAAAATCTACAAAACCTCGTACTAAAATGCGTAAGGCATTTGGGGTGCGTGCCATTAAAACCGCATCATCGGCATACAATAGGGCTGGCAGTGTATTGCCATTTATACTCGGTACGTCGTGGGTAAGTCTTACTAGTGAATCATGCAAATCATTAATATATAGGATAAAAGAGAGAGGTGCCAGAGCGCACCCCTGTCTGACACCTCTATCAATTTTAATATCACTTGATACGTCCCCATCCTGACTAATCCTCACTCGCGCATGCCAAATCTCTGTGCAAATATGCTAAAAAATGAACTAAAACTTCATCCAAACCTTGTTTTAAAAGAATAGACCATAAGCGGGACCTATTAGCGAGGTCAAACGCATGAAGTGAGGTCCATGAAGGCGAGATATATAGGAGATTTTTTTGCAACAGTATACTTGCCAATAATCAAATTTAAATTCAGGCACTGTTCTACTGTGCCTACTTTACTCTAAACCCCAGTTGACACGGCCTTAAAATATTGTCACCCTCAGCCCATGACCTTATCTTATTATAGAGAATCCTTCCCAGGATTTTCAGGGTATTGTCGATGAGGGAGATAGGTCTATAGCAACTGGGGGTTAGAACGATCGCCCTTTTTAAAAATCGGTACAATAATACTCATGGACCACGTGCTCAGGATTGTATCATAGGTTAAATTGTTAAAAACATTCAATAAAAAGGGGTGCCCAAAAATCTGGTTTATTTTTAATAAGATCGATGGGCAGCCCATCAGGACCCGGCGCTTTATTACCCAAACTTTGTTGGATTGCATCCTCCACTTCTGACAGAGTTATATCTATTGGGGTAGGCGCATGATATTCATATAAGTCCTCTGTTCCAATTGGGGCCGAGTAGATTTTAGAGAAATGGGCCACCCATAGAGATCGCTGGTTATGTTACAACTGATAGCAGTTAGGGGATGTCCTAGTGTCCTGATGTTTTTAACTGCCGCCCAAAAACCATTTCCCTTTTTTAAAGATGCACTGCACGCTAAGCTCTCCCAATGATTTTTTAGGATTTCATCTTTCCTTTGTGTAGTTACTGTCTTATAATGGTGCCTCAAGGATTTAACGAGTACCGCGGTCTCTGGGGGTCGTTGACAGTGCCTTGCGGAGCTTTCTATTGGCTAAGGAGCAAGTCTTTATTAAACCATCTCGGTCCCGTTCTAACTTTCGTAATAGGCCTTGACAACAACCATTTTGTGCCCTCACACAATTGAGTGAAAGCACCAATCACATCGGGATTGTGATCCTTAAATGACAAGCAGGTATCGACAAGAGGCGAAGAAAGCAGTTAACATATTAACAAATAACTTGTTGATATCAATTCCTCGCCAGACTAATCTCAAATTATCTGTAGAGGGTAACAGATTCCTAGCACCACACTCCTTGTTGTTTACAGATTTAGGGGCAATTTCCAATAATATTTTAATGGGATTGTGAGTTGCATGATGGGTGGTATAACCTCTGCACTTAGCAAACTATCTTCTAAGATAGAAGAGATAAAAACACTAATCAATAGTGGAGGCACAACCCCTGCCTCTATATGTTGGTTCAATATGATTATCTTTATCGGGGGATAGCAGCAATATCCATAGTATTAATTAGATTATGATTGCATAAATAATCTAATAATTCTATACCCCTAGTGCACCGAGACAAACAAGTGGTCGGAAATATTGGTATGTTATTACTCATTGGAATCCTTGCATTAAAATCTCCCCCACACAAATGCCGACAACATTAGTAAAAGCCTTAAGGTTTTGTAGAGTTAAAATAAAGTTAAACAAATTATTAAACATGATATTTGGCACCGAATAGAAATCATTGTTATAAAAGTTAATTAAACATATGGAAATACCCCTCGTATAAATCAAAGCCTGTATGTTATCATTTCTTGTATCTAAAACATTCACATTACCACCCGTTAGAATGTTCACCCAAATCGAAAGCCCGCCAGATGGTCGCCCTACCTTGGGGACCGGGACAACATTATTAAAACACTGAAACCCTTCTAAGTAGAAATCCCGAGTGGCCCAGGTTTCTTGCATCATTATAATGTCCTGATTTTCAACTATTTCAATCCAGTCTGGTAAATTCATTTTAGATGCCAGACCGCGACATTCCAACTAAGTATACTCAGTTTAGAGTTGATGCCGGTCCTAGTTGGATTTGGATGTCCTACCAAAGGGCATTCATCAAATAAACTATTAGCTTCAATGGGTAACTGGGCGGGTGCAAGTCAATCTTGGGTGTCTAATGAGGACAGAGGCAAAAACCTATTATGCCTCGATAGAGAAGCACCATCATTCATTTGTAAGCTAAAAATTGGTTTGTAGAAGTGTCCCAATGGCAGCAGAAAAATACTGCTGGGCCCCATACATGTGTCTTCCTGTACCTTTAGTAGGGATTTCACCATTGCAGGGTTACGAAAATTAACAACAATACAGTCCCCCTCGATATTTTTAACAGAGGGCCCAACCCAGCTTATCCTTGAACCATGATAATATTATTTGCATCAACCACCTTATACCCCTTATGTTTGGATAACCAATCAACGCACTTATTGCGAAGTTGGTACCATGTCTCAATTTGATTTTTCTTAAGTGGAGGTACACCTGCAAGTACGCAGACAAATGGGCAGGATGCAGGTGGAAGGTTCAATATATCTTTACTGGCTTGAGTATCTATATTGTTTGCTTGAGATAAAGTCCCCCGTGTATATTAAGATCCCTTGTGTTGGATCTATCTGTAGTAGCACACATAGTGCTACTAAAATCAGGATGTGTGTAAAGTTGTAGCTGGCAAAGTATTTAATCCTACAGTATTAGATATATTCCCTGGGGTAACAATAACCTTTGCTATGAGGCAATCTTTTACCTTCTCACAAGTAGGGCATGTCCCAGGTGGTGGTAACAATGAGGCTGGAGGAGCAGGGACATGTAACTGAGGGACAGTGTCAGCCAATATCAGCCTTGATTCCACCCCCTCTACTGGAGCAGGTTTAACATTCTTAAATTGGGAGCATAATTTATTTGACAAAGTATCCAGCCTATCGAGCCGTTTCCACAAAGCACAGAAATTAGAATCAATCAGGTCTTTAATTTGCCCAAAAATACTATTAATAACAGTGTCAATAAAGGTCTCTCCCAAGCCGTTATATGGAGGAGAGAGGGCAATATAGTACTCGTCTGAGTGCTAACAGAGTTCATAGTTCTCCATGGTGAGGGGAGACAACAAATTCAGAATTCTGGGCCTGAGTCTGTGAAGGTTTGTGTAGCCAGGTACTCATAACAGAACGAGTAGAACCAGTGCGAGGTGGTTGTTTTCTCTTCAAAGGGACGGGCTTTGCTGTTTTCCTCTTCCTCTTTGCACCCGCACACTCTATAGCACTGGCCACGGGGGGTCCTGGTCAGTGACAGTGCTAATAGCCTTTGGGCTCTGTATCAGAATAGCTTCATGTCCAGACATAGGACCGGTGCTGGAAGTCGGTAAGTTCGTCGGATGAACATTCCGAGCACTATAAAGCAGAAGAGAGCCAGCTGTATCAGCCAATTCGGGCCCTAACATAGGACCATCATGCAATGCCTCAATGCCAAGGGATAGTCTCCTCTCTGTTAAATCAATCTCATTAGAGACTATATTCACCGCCCTTTCCAGCATACTATCTATACTTGTGATAACTGGGCGGGGCGGTATTGTATCAGTTCTCTTCCCCATAGTTGAAATTTAAGCAGCTGGGATACAGATGTTCAGGGGCAGTGCTCACCTGGTTCGATGCCACCAACGAAAGAGAGATGGCCCAGCCCGGCCTCTGCTCGGACACTGACGGACAAGGACGGGCCCGCCCTTGGCCGGGCTTCGCCCGGGCGCTGCCCGCACGCGTCCCGCGCTGCGGGAGGCCGGGTCTCAACTTATTGCGCCTCCTGGCGCCGCAATGACGATGTCAGCAGGCGTCTTCCCTGCGCCTGCTGGGGTGTGTAGTCCGTTTGTGTCTAGTGCCGTTCCCCTCACGGCTGGCAAGAGGAGAAGGAAGACTTGAGGAGAGCCGTTCCCCTCACGGCTGGCAATACGAAAAGGAAGACTGGAGGAGAGCCGTTCCCCTCACGGCAGTGACTGCTAGCAGGTAAGCGCAGGTAAGCAGGTAATATACTGCACTGTCGTGAAGTCCAACCCTTCAGTTTAGAGGCCCTTTCAGTGCAAACACCCACACTGTCCTGGTTTATAAAGCAGCACTCGAATTCGAAATTGTGCTAGAGTCCACGTTGCTGATATACGCACAGCTTTATTGGCATGGCAAAACCCACATTGTGCAGCTACAGTATGCACCCTGCCACGGTGACAGCATTACAAAACCCCTGATGTTTGTGCAGTTATTTAAATTTTTCCTTTCCTCATCATACTCATTAGGCGAAAAAACAGCCCAGCTGGAATCGAGCAGCACAGGTGAAAACGAATTTATGGGATTAAAACTCAACCAGGAGGTATGCTAACCTTGCCTTCCCCGGTCTGATACTTGTCTGATATTTCGAAATGGCGATTAGATTGTCACTTAGTTTTCAGAAATTCTAGTTCTGAGCATCACTCACTTAATGTATGCACTGTATTATCTATGTACTATTAGCTATTTCCTGTCATGAGAAGCCTTTGAAAAACTTCTACCTGTTTATAAAACAAGCATGGGCATACCATGGTTTTTGCTTTATATAACTGAAAAGATTTTCTCAAACTTCTCTAAAAGGAACGAAAATAGAGAAAGACGGAGAAAAAAAAACACTGTTTGAAAGCAGTCGGAGATTGTCTATCGAGAGTTATGTAGTTAGTAGGTAAGCACAGGTGCACTGCTCGCAGTAAGCATGCAGTGGCTCTCAAAAGACTAGAGTTTCTGCACCTCTTCTCGCTAGTTTAAATGCACATTGCACAAACCATGTCTAGGTTCTCATTCATACACTTCCAGTTCACAAACCTCTTATTTCGTTTATGCTTACTTTTTGAATTTTACCGTTCTCAGTTGTTAGCCGAAAAATTATTATGTGGGAGGGAAAGAGGACCTGGCTTTAACCCAGCTTCACTGGCTCCTTCACTAGCTCTTACACTGCAGATCTATAGACCATTACCAGAATGTAGGTCTAGAAATAAAGATGCCACACACTCACTCTTTATTTCTCTGTTCCATCACGGACTCGGAGATGATCCGCATGTCGTCCTCTACTGGTACGGGGCTCACCTGCACGACCCATGCAGTCAATCCGTGTCCTGTCTGAGTGACGCAGCAGTGACTTCCAGAAAGTTCCAGTGTGCAGACACGCGCGGGAAGCAGTCTGAGGACGAGTCTGCGCAGACTCCAATCCTCGGCTTCCCGCCTGCCACACCCCTTTCCCAACTCGTCACAGGGGTGGGTCCCCACCACGCCCTGTAATGAGTTGGGAAAGGGGCTGGGTGGCTGAACTCCACTCTCCTGATTGACGTGGAGGGTTAGCAATACCGGGCTTGGACTTAAAACGCCCGGGGCTAACTTTCGCTCCACGCCATCAGGGGGTGGAGACTGGGCCCTGAAGCTAGGTCTTTCCTGAGCTGATGACATCACAGCCTTCAGGGCTGTGAGGTTGTCGGCCCGGCAAACACTTAGGCTTCTTTGGGACGCAAGGGGAGTCGGTCACGTCACGTGACATGACATGCTTCGGCTTCGCTTCCAGTCACGGCGTGCGCCGTTGGCAGGCTGACAGTGGTTGTGTTATTGATGATATTTGTGTTCACCAGTCAATAAGAAGTAAAAAAAACATTTTTTTTTTAAATAAATAAAGATGGGAAGATATTGAGAGGCCTTGGTTTTGGGAACGGGGGCGGGGCCCCGACACCCTCGGGGAGAAACCGCCACTGGTTAAGTGTGACTGCTCTGTGCCAATTTACCAGAGGGAGAGTGCAGGTTAACATAAAATGTATATTTGTAAAGCGCACGTTCACCAGTAGGTAAAATACAGTTGAATAACAGATGTTTCTTGTTACCCAACGGTACTCATTTTATCGACCTCTGGTGGATGAAAGGCTCAGTGGACCCGCCGGAATTGAACCTGTGACTATGAGTTCGAACGCAGGCCCCTGCAGTGGAGGCATTAGTCCACTGAGCCACCAGACCCAGCTGGTTAATTTGGTGATTTCTAGTGCCTTATCCTGACTAGGATTGTGGTTACTGCTTGCCCAGGGCTCACACCCTAGTCAACCAGAAGCCCCATTTCTAATAGGGCAGAAGAAGAAAACACAAATTGAGATTTTTATAGAAGAGTGCTCTAACAATCATGACCTCCTGTTTGGATGGTCATCCATGACTGTCCTGGAGGCACAAAAAATGAAAATATGGCAGGAGATGAAGCATAAACACCAATGCTGTAGTTGTAACCCAGCGTTCAATTGAATAAATCAGGAAGCGGAGGTACGACCTCAGGCAATGCACAAAGGTAAAGGCTGCTATGCGGCTTAGTGAGTCCTTTGCATCAGAAGGTGGCCACTCTACTGTCCCCCACCCATTACACTGGAGTCAATGGCGGAGACTACCTTGGAGACAGACACAGTTGTAGGATTCGCTAGAATTGATACATGAGCACCTGCAGCATCTCAAAGTAAGTGTAAAAAGCTCTGTATTTTAACATCTGTTACACAGTTTGTAGTAAAGCATGGTAAAAACAGCCTCCTTGTTAGAAGTTACAGCTGCAAATCCCCAGTTGTTTGGTGGCCTTGAGGGTTCCATGCTGCAAGTTCAGCATTTGCAACGTAAGCAGATGAAAATAGTTAACAAAAACTGCAAAACATGCATCAATGCATGTTTCATTTGCCTTTAATCTTGTGGCCAATCAATTGGTTGAAAACCTAAGATGGAAACTAAAATGGACAGCCTCACCAATGCCCTTGAAAAAGTATGCCAACAAGTTGTGAAGGATAACACCAATCAAAGTCATAGAGAGAAGCACTGCAACATGAATGGATGGGTTAACCTGTTCATATCGGATATTGGTACATACCAATTCAGCCTTATTGAGGTGGACAGTAACTTTCCTCGTGAAAATGGGCCACTTTAGTGGGAACATCTCGGGGGGCTTAGGGCAGATTACCTCTGCAGTCGGGCATTGCAAACTGCCCAAATAGCTAGTGGTGTAGCTGCTGAACCTCAAGATAGTAAGGAAATATCCATTGTCAGTAGCATCTCTGCAACAGATGCACACTCACTGCAATGCAACAGGAACTGTACTCCTGCTGCACATGCAGGCACAACCCATTCAGGGCACAACTGCAAAAAGCAGTGAAGGGCACAGTACAGAAAGTAGCAGTAGTAATGTATGTATATTTGTGTTTTTGGTGATGTAATTTACATTGGATGTTGACATTATGTACCATTTGCATGTGAAAGTTCACAATTTGTTTCAACTATTACAAAAAACCTGACAATAAAGGTTGCTTTACTTTGAAGCATCAAATAAGTGTTGTACATTTTAATTTGATTGTACTTTCACATATGACTTAGTTTGAAAAGTAATTGCTGGCAATGTGGTCCCATCGCCATCTCCCCTCCACTGCTGTACTCTCTTCTGTAGGCTGCTTAACAGGTGGCTCACTGTCTTCATCCTCTGAATCTGAGTTGAATACAGTGATCCGAAGGCCTCGCCTGGTTGGAATATTATGTAGAATGGCAGACATTGCCACTATCTTGCATGCAGTTTCCGGTACCTAATGCAAGGCACCACCACATTTATGTAGATACTGGAAACAAGTTTTCAGCCAGTCAAATTTCCTCTCAATCACACTCCTGGTGAGACCGTGTGCTGTGTTGTATTACCTTTCATTTTAGGTTGTGGGGGATAGGTATAGTGTCAATATTCATTAATGTAAGTCATACCCATTATCTGTTAAAACAAACAACTGTGAGCTTTCTTTTATTTTGCATTTCATTAGCAATAACACGTGTCAATAAATTTAATATCATTACCTAATAAATATCCATCATCAAACTCTCTTCTTTCCAGCTGTCTGTATATTCCCCCATGCCTAAACATGAATGAGTTATGGGTTCTTCCTGGGTATTGTGACACCATATCAGTTATTAAATAGTTTGCATCACACACCACTTGAAAAGTGTGAAAATGTGTGTTTTCCCAGTTTCTAAACAAATATTTGAGATGAGATGGAGGATAAATAGGAATGTGTGTTCCATGTATACACCCTAGGACAATGGGAAATTAGTTTAGTGGATCGAATTTCTTGTGCATTTCTGGTTAAGTATATGTAGCGGTTGGTATAGAGAAGCATGACATCTTGAATTCCACTGAAAAACCCCTCCACCAACAGCAATCATACCCTGGTAACTGTCAGAAGCCAAAAGGTGTAAGGAGCACAACACCTGAATATGGGTGGGAATAGAATTGGTGCGCAGAGTACTGCTTTCTAGATGTGGCTTTAAAAGTGCATTAATCTCTAATATTACAGCGCTGCTTAGTCTGTATTTGTCAAAAATATCATCTTCAGTTTGTTGGAAAATGGTCAACCTGACTCTGAAAATTCTTTCCTGTCTCTGCCTCCTCCTCTGCTAAGCAGCCAGTATTCACATCCTCCTCGCGATCAAATACAATGCAGCCATTGTGGAAACCCCTGATGCATTCTGGGCCAGCTTTTATAGTTTGCACACAGCAACCACTTGAAATGAATAGGTGGTAAATTGCATGTGCAAACGCACCTTTTTGTGACCAGTCGCTAATTGGAACAGCCTTGAACATGCGGTTTGCAAGTCGCATTTATAGATTCTGTAACTGCGACCCCCAAACTTGGGCCACAAAAAAACTATTTGCCAAATGGTCAAATCACAAAAAAAAAATGCAAATGGCCTTCGTACACCACAAATAGCAACTTTTTCAGTCTCAAAGTCATTTAGGAATGATTTACGAATCACAAATGCTTAGTACATCAAGTGAGGCATTATGCAGGTCTCATTGAGCTCTACATGCTACTTAATCACAATGCCGCTGTTTCTGTCCAAAAGCAAGTGCTGCTTTGCGGTCGAGGCTGTCTTTTTCTGAAGTGCTTTGCAAGGCCATAATCATTGTACTTCAGCTCTCATAAGATTTACGTGCCTTTTCAAGGTACATCTTTTCTAGGCTGGCAAATTTTAGTCACCTATGCATGAATAAACTATCACGGTAAAGCATGGTACACACGTGCACATAGCTAGTATTTCAGTGACGGTTATATGCTAGAATATTGTACACATTAACATTGTCTAACATAAATATCATGTTCTAAATTTCACTTACAAAAATATTGTCCCAATTGGAGCAGATTTTCTATTCTTAACTCCAGTGTGGCAACATTTTGTAAAAAACTATTTCTAGGACATTATATTTACGTATGACAATATTCTGACAATGCTATTATTGTACCACACCTCTGCAAGAAACGCCACTGATCTCTTAGACTTCAGGAAGGGTCTAAAGACCTGGCTTTTTACTGAATAATTCCTGTCCTCCTTGCTCATTGTCTTCAGGATAAATAATATAGCGCCAGGACACCCTTGGGTAATCGCTGCGCTTTATAAAAGTTACTAACATAACAACTTCATATACCATATATCCTCATGCTGCATGGTCTCATGTGAATCTAAGTGTGTAAGCTGAGCATACTAACATTGATATAAAACTATTTATGCACCAACATTTTCACTTAGGTTCACAGCAATTGTAATCTCCAAATGGAAATATCAGATTGTGATTTACAGTAACAGGATCTATAGATATGGATGTCAGCACAAGGAAGATACAACCTCGTAAAATAGGCTTGTGATGCAGGTTTCCTTAGTTTTTAAATTAAGACTAAAGAATGGGAGGAATATGTATTTTCCCACAAAGGCGGTGGAAAACATAACTTAATCAATATACAGAAACAATCTCAAATTGCATATTCCTGCATGCCTACTTTATAAGAGTCATGGTGTTTCCAGTATGGCTGGTCACTCCTGTGACTGGCCTCATCAGGAAGCACAAGAGGCGCAGGATTACTACACCTGTATCCCTGAGTGAGAATATAGTGCAAGGTGGTTTAATAAGAGAAGTCCTCCAGGTAATAGTTCAAGGACCTCATCCCAGATAACAACAGCGGGTTATAAGTTGAAATGTGGAATAAAGCTGATTTCCATGTTTGTACCTACTGCATAGTGGACTTTATTGGATCAACTTGTGCTCCCACAATAATACTGGGAACCTGTATTTCTGGTGCCCCTGCATTCAGTGGTACTAGGTCCAGTATTTCCACTCTTTCATTCCGATCCACTCATATTGAGGTAGTTTAGTGACAAACAGTGTCGCCAAATTCCCTAAAATGGTTTTCATGAGGAGAAAGTGAAAAAAATAATCAATGTGCAAATTATCATACCATACCATACCATACCATACCATACCATTGGCATTTTAATACTATCTATAAAATCTGTTTGCAAAGGGCTCAGGTGTGCATTCAGAGATCTACTACTGTCATTACCTTTGCTGTATAGCTCTTAGAAATTTTGTCAGTTTCAAAAACATGGAGGATTATCTACAGTTTAGCAGAGTGAGAGCACCACAGTAAATCAGTGACTGTCCCACCCTACCAGACTTGTCTTTCCCCTGCTCTACTCCAAGTTGTGGAAATTTTGGGGTTTCAACAGCAGAGCCTGAAAGGGTCAGGATCTTTACAGTGACTCTGCCGCAGAGCCATCAAGTCATAGCCATGGCCGCCCACCCTGTTTAGTGAAGGTGATTGTTACTATATTTCTGCACCTGGTATGGACTAACAGTCAAATCGTTCAATGGCCCTCACATGCACAGAGCTTCAGAGTCACTGATTTTTTGCCCAAACATAAACTCTTGTTTTCGGAGTTTATTCTTGAAAAACAAAATACTTTGACTAGTGGAAGCATCAAATGCAAAAAGAACAATTGATGGACAGAATGCTGAAAAATGTCAAACATTCAGCCCAGTACAGAGATCTGGGCCTAAATCCATTGTTTTGTAGCTCCCCATGCCATTCCAGTTTAAACACAGCCATATGCAAATCAGTCTTGACCCTGCTCCCCATGGGAACAGTCCAGCCCGAACTCCCAGGCCAGATCCTTTCTGGACCGGAAACAAGCATCCTGTGATCCTTTTTTGGTTATCACCTTCTCATCAGCCAGGCTTGCTTGACTCCAGTGGCATGGAGAACACGGAACCCACGTCTGGGCATACCTGTCCCATTCATGGTGATCAATGCAAAAAGAACAATTGATGGACAGAAAGGTGACCACTATCAAGCATTCACACCAGAACAGAGATCTGGGCCTAAATCCATTGTGTATTAGCTCCCCATGCCATTCCAGTTTAAACTCAGCCATATGTAAATCAGTCTTGACCCTGCTCCCAATGGGAACAGTCCAGCCCGAACTGCCAGGCTAGGTCCTCCTTAGACCGGAAACAAGCATGCTGGGACCGGTTTTGGAGTATCACCCTTTATCAGCCAGTAAAAGCATCAAACATGGTTCCCTCTTGTCAAAGGTTCACTGACTTGAATGGAGCCACCAATCCCGTCCTCTGCAAGGAGGTACTTGCCTCTTTTGAACTGGTTTTTCAGCAAGCTGTCCACTATGGAATAAATGACGCCCATTGTAACTTTACAAAAATCATTTGAATATTCCAGGGTTTTCTAAATGTAGTACTTATTTATTCATCCCAAAAAGTTCAATATATATAAATTTGTATTCTATTTATTAAGTTATAAATAGGCTTTCCTGTATTCAGTTTCTATTTTTGGTAAATTCTGGTGGGGTTTTTCAGTGTTTTCAAGTGATTTCAATACCTTAAAAATACAGTGGTTATCAGTGGTTACACATTTTTGCACCATTAAAAACAACAGAAACAGTGTTTTTCCGGTGTTTATGGAACTTTTAGCTTTTATTATTGCTTGCTTTCTGCGCTGATAGTACATGGTATATAGACAGTGTACGTACAGTGTGTATGAGGTCCAAATACATTTTTACAAATCAAACTTATCGTACACCATACAATACTTCTTCAGTGAGTCTTTGGTCATGCACGCTAGCTCTTTCCTTCCCATGTACACTTTTATCTGTGAAAAGGCCCTCTTCAACATTGGCACTTGAGACAGGCAACGCCAAAATAGCCAGTACACAATTTGCTAACTCTGGCCACTGGCATAGCTTTCCATGCCAATACTGATGCACTTGACAATTGCGATTCTCTGCGACAGGTTCTGCAACATATGCGTTGAACTGGGCTCATATGCCCTCAGAGTTATCGAAGCTGTCAAAAATGAGGCAGCACTTTTGAAACTCCGGAGAAAATTTCCCCTTATGGAAGGGATCTATAACTTGTGCAGAGTACCACAGTGAGGCTTCATTGACTTAAAATGCCATGGTTGGTGAAGGGCTATTTCCCATACATTGTAAAATAAAAGTTCCTGAATTGCTCCTCAACATTTCTTTGCTTACCAAGTGGCAAGCACTCTAACATGGAACATGTTGCAGTGCCAAAGTCACTAAAAGTGTCGCCCAGCCTACTCTCAAGGAGATGTTTCACATCTACACCAATTATGCTGAACACTTGGTAGACAAGGGTGTTGTCAGGCTCTAGTTTTTTTTATTATGTCCACTACAGCAGTCATGCTTTCCTGTAAAAATCTAAAAATGCAGTAGAGTGTACTTTTTTTCAAATCACTATCAATATGTGACTAAAGATCCTCACATTTCTTGCCTTTGGCATCATCACTCAACAAAAGTTCTTTAAATGGTTGCCACATGGATAATATAGCATTCATGTCCTCTAGGACTGAGAACCACCAGCTAAGTGACACAGTTGGGATGACTCTTTCTTTGATGCCACACAAAGCACAAAATGAGAAATATTTGCGTTTTAGTTTCTGCGCATAACAAAACAGTGCACCAGAATGGACTAAAGCGTCAATAGCATTCTTCATTAACTCTGAAGATTGTAAAGATGCTTTTAGCATACCATCTAACAAGTGGCAAGGATATCTTACAGGGAAGTACATCAGCTCAGGTATCAATTTTGACAGGTCATCACACAACTTTTTCATATACGTAGCTGAATCACTGTAAATACAAACAATATCACTCCAATCTTTGTTGAACTTGGTAAGAACTTTTTGCATCAGCATTCCAAGTGACACTGTGTTCCATGTTTTCCAAACGTCTGGTGTCATGTTTTCACCAGTATCCCAGATGCTTTGTGACTGCACTCTTTTCACATATACCTGTCACTATACCTTGCATTGAATGTTTAAATCCTGGGCATTTGGCAATTCAACTACTATCAATACTGACTCACTAGAAAAGGGGGCTGATGTATCAAGGTTTTTTACCCATTCTCTGTGGGTAAATGTGATGGTACATATTGGGAAAGATTCTTATGAAACCTACATTTTTCCTATGAGTGAAAGACTCAAACGTAGCCAAAAAATCAAATATGATTTTGATATTTCCTGATTCTCTACAGTTTATAAAATAAATAAACAACACCTAAAACATGCTTCTAACCCCTGTATCTTTAGACCAAAGACCACAAAACTGAAAAAAGGAAGAAGAAACAATATTTTAGTGATATCCCTAAACAACAAAACTCAAGCTTAATAATGTTAGCCCAGTCTTTTACTGCTACCTTATATAACAACGTTACATTGTATTGGACCCTTCAGGAAGAAATAAAAATGACTCTTTCACTCTCCTTTTCCTGTCTTTGAATGGCATTTAGTTTGTGGTTGTGCAGGGGTTTTTTCAGTGTTTATATGTTTACACTGGTGAGGGCTGTTTCCCTTCCGGTTGGGTTTTATCAGTTATTGTAGGGTTAAACCTACAACTGGACAGCCTAGTTATAAAGAAAATATAACAATGCTGCTGACATCATATAGTATGCTGCCCAGTAGGCAGGTGGGTGGTAACGTGTCAGTAAATATACATCCTGAAATCATTAGACAAGAGGTACAGTAACATAAATCAGGGGGTCCCTTCAACAAAAGCAGGATATAACTTGCAGTCCACCTGGTATGTACCATGGATCCCTGACTACAGCAGGCAACTTTAGACCCTCATCGGGTCCCACACCTTTCAGAACTTGTGTGGGCATCCTCTTCCTTCATATATAAGATGCTCATTTGGCATACACCAGTCCAGGTCCGCATCCCATCGTTTCATCAGGGGCAAGGCTGGTGATCCCCATAATTGTGCTATATTGCATCAGGCCACCACTAGTCCAAAGTTGCAAAGCAGATGTTGGTATCTAGTCCCTTCTGTGTCCACTCCATACACTTAACATATAGAGCTTCCCCTCTAGGGCCAATTTCAGGCCTTTGGCCCTCTCCAGGCATTGTATTACTCTTGTCGTCTAATATGGCTGTATAGCAGGCCAATCTCATAATGTATGCAGGAAAGTCCCTCTGCATTTGCATCCCCTATGACAATCGTCACTCTCAGCCCTCCCAATTCTAGCCAATAGTACTCTTGTGTAGTAAGTCTTATGAAGAATATGCAATTGCACAAGTCAGAACCCCATCTTGATGGCTACCTCCCATGGCCCCCAGGTCGCCTCAGTTAATTCATCATCAGAGAGTTCCCTCAGATCACGTTCCCAGAGGTCCCTCAGAACCTCAAGCGCACCGGCATGTTATTTGTAATCTTTTTATAAATGAGCGATATCGCTGTACACCTGAGGGGTTCCTTCAGTATCCTCTCCTCCAGTGGATTAGCTCCCAGTATCTGGGTGCCACTCGCTATGTCTTTAGCTAGTGCATGCAGGTGCAGATAGCGGAAAACCTCCACCTCAGGCAGGGGAACTTGCTAGAATATTCACAGTTCCCTCGAACACATGGCAGGGGGCAGCATAAAGTAACTTCACCCAGTTAATGTATTTCGGCCCCAGGTTAATCTGTTCTAGGACCTGCAATAAATAGAGCCACACAAGGAAGTCAAATGCATTTGACGCATCAAGTGAGACAATCACTGCTGCTGTTATCAAATTGGCCCTCCTAGCCAGGCAACCACAACAAGGAGCTCAAGAGGGAAGATGTCAATCAGGTCGCCCTCCACTCACAAGTGACAATAAACAAAAATAGACCTGATTGTAAAGGAGATAGTCCAATTTCTTTTGTAGAACTGGTGGTGGGGGGCTGCTACCTCAACCCAACTGCTGGTTCCAAACAATTACCAGTCTTATCCAGTCCCAAAGTGCCCAAAGAATTATTTTTATATTTATAAACACACGTTTATCAGTCAACTCCATACACCTATACCCCCTAATGAAAAGGTGTATATAAACAAAAGATTTGTGTGAAGGTGAGAAAGTCCCTCACGTGCGCTTCACCAGAGGAGCTGCTGGTAGGTTCTCACCAGTTTGCCCACGTTTCTCATCATCTGTAACTTTCTCACCCGTGAGAAAAGAAAGAAAACAAGTGTCCAGTCAGAAAGATAGAGGTGAAGACAAAAATATGTGTATATCAAAGGAGACCCTGTAATGTGCATGAGAATAAAGTATTTCTCCCAATAAAATTGAGTTAAGACTTGTTAGAAATGGGGGTCTCTAGTTGGCAATGGCTGGCCACTGTCCAAGTAGGGACCCTTCTTCCTAAGTCAGAGTGAGAGGGCTACCCTCTTTAATACCCCTGCTCAACCCTGTGGTAACGTAGCACGAGCAGGTAGGCTTATCTCAGAGGCAGGGTGTGAAGCATTTATGACCATACACAGTAACACAGTGAGGAACACTACAGAGGGACACCACACAAGTAGTTATAAAAAATAAGTATCTTTATATAAAGGCAGATTTATCACAAGACCAATAACTGTAAAAGCCACAATACTGTCAAAAATAGGATAGCTGTTGAAGGGCTGTCAAAGATAGTTCAAAGGTTGCAAGAATAAGGTTCAAATTCAAGGCAGGGGTCTCTGCGCCCTTTCTCGTTCAGAGGTTGCAAAAATAAGGTTCAAATTCAAGGCAGTGGTCTCTGCGACCCTTTCTCTCATAAGACTGTCAAAAATAGGATGGCTGTTGAAGGACTGTCAAAAAATAGTTCAAAGGTTGCAAAAATAAGGTTCAAATTCAAAGCAGTGGTCTCTGCGACCCTTTCTCTCATAAAGTACCTGGGTTTAGTAGCAAAACCAACAAAATGTCGCAAAGAAGTGGTAGCGATGATTCTCGGCACGCGAGGCCGGCGATGCGTTGAAATCCTTGCCGCAAGGGAGGATGATGCGCCGATCTGCGTGATGCATGCGGAGACACTGCGACCAACTTCTGCACGCTAGGCCGCCGATGCGATGACTTTCTTGCCGCGAGGGAGAAGTCGATGCGACGATCCTGTTGCGTGTGCGGAGACGATGCGACAAATTTCTGCACGCTAGGCCGCCGATGCGATGACTTTCTTGCCGCGAGGGAGAAGTCGATGCGACGATCCTGTTGCGCTGTGCGATGGTGTTGCGATGCGAAGAAATGGCGCTCCGCGAGGGAGCGATGAAATCCGGTGTGATGCGATCAAAATGGCGGACGCACGGCGTCCACAAAGCGATGTCTTGAAGCGATGATTTCTTTAGGGGTTGCGAGCGCTCGGCGACAGCAGCGCGATGATTTTTCCAGCGCGTCTCTGCTGCAGCGGCTCGCAAAGGGGCGTCAGCGATGATTTCGTGTTGCGAGCACCCAGCGGCAGCAGCGCGATGATTTTTCCAGCGCTCTCGGCTGCAGCGGCTCGCAAACGTGCGTTAGCGACGAAATGAAGTCTACTGGGCCTGAGACTTCAGTCAGGAGGCTAGTTCTCTCTCTAGCCCTTGGGTGATTGCTGTAACAAAAATAAAAGTTCTATCAAAAGTCCTTTTCCCTCTTCTTCAAGGTCCAGTGGTCACTGCTGCAGGCCAGTGCAAGAAACACACACAAGCAAAAGGACAGTCACTTCCTGCATATTCCTTCAATGGCACGGACAGAGGTTCCTCTTCAGATCCAGGAGCAATACAAATTGTAGGGGTTTGAGCACAGATATTTATACCCCAAAAGTCTTTGTTCTCAGAAGTTACAAGTCACTGAACCTAGCCAGAACCAGTTCTGCTCAGGCCTGGAGCACTTTGTTTACCAGGCTGCATTCTTCCTTTCAGAAAGAGGGGGTCTGCTAGCAGACACACAGTAGGAGGTGGAGCCAGCATTCACCTTGCCAGGCACAGCCCTATTCAGGTCAAGGAGCCACCCCTCCCCACACTCTAAATGCAGATCTCTCTATTCAACCCAGGTCTGACTCAGCCTGCCCTGCCCCTCTAAAACCAGACAGCCAATACACATAACAGCAGAGCACACTGGAAGGCTTAGGCAAGAAAATACCTACTTTCTAAAAGTGGTATTTTCAAACACAGAATATAAAAATAAACTTCACTAAAAGATGTATTTTAATATTCTGAGCTCAGGCATACTAAATTCGTTTTTCTACCATGTTCCTGGGGTCAGTTAGGACTATAGAATGTAATAGTCAAACTGCCCATTCTAGCCTATGAGGAACAGATAGCCTTACAGTAGTGAAAAACGAAATGGGGTGTAATTCACTACCAGGACATGCTACACACACCAAGGCATGTCCTACCTTACACATACAATGCACCCTACCCTAGGGGCGACTTACAGGATGCCAAGGGAAGGTTCAGGGGCTGGGAAGTGGGTGCACTTCATAGCCAAGATGGCAGTTCTGGACTGCACACAGACACTGCAGTGGCAGGTCTGAGAAACACTTTACAAGCTGCTTCTGTGGGTGGCGCAAACCAGCGCTGCATGCCCACCAGCAGCATTTGGTTTACCAGCCCTGGGCACACACAGGCCACACTACTAGGGACTAACAGGTAAACCAAATAAGCCAATCAGGGATATACCAATTCACATAGACATATTTACCAAGGGAGAGCATATGCACTTAACACTGAACAGCAGTGGTAAAGTGCCCAGAGTCATAAAACCAACAGAAACAGGTCAGCAAAAATACAGGAGGAAGGCAAAAAGTTTAGGGTGACCACTGCAAAAAGGGCCATTTCCAACACAACCCCCTTCCAGCCAAAACGCAGGGTAGACCAATCACTACTTTGATGGGCTTCCCTGCTTCGAGGCGATAGAACACGGAACTGGCCCGCAACTGCAGGGGCATATGCCAGCTCTACTCCAATCTGAACCCTGGTGGATCCCTCTGTCCACACTCCCAGGGCCCACTAAGATAACCAATGGGGAACTCTGCCCCTCACCTGTGGACACCACCTGTGCAGCACCTAACCTTAACTGGCCCCCAGGTGTGTCCCAACAGATAAACAATAAGCCACAGTAGCCACTGACAGTAGTCAGGGATGAGACCCAGGCCTTATACCTCTCAGGGCTCACTAAGACAACCAATGGGGAACTCTTCCCCTTACCTGTGGACACCACCTGTGCAGCACCAAACCTTAACTGGCCCCCAGGTGTGTCCCAACAGATAAACAACAAGCCCCAGTAGCCACTGACAGTAGTCAGTGATGAAATCCAAGCCCTATACCTCTCAGGGCTCTCAAACTTTTGTGGCATCAGAGAGTGAGGGGCAGTAACCCCAGGTGTCTGGCACCTTTTCTCCACTCTCCCTCCTGTCAGGTCAGGTGACGCACCCTGACACTGACCCACCAGCCCTGGGCCTGTTCCCAGCGGCGGGGCCAGAGACTGGGGTGGGCTTCCCCACACCCGGTCCCTCTCTTTGGGGATCGGTACCCTCCCACTTGGAGCGGTACCCCCCTCCAGAATTGTCAGGGCACCTGAGGCAGGTGTCCTGCATAATTCAACCACCAGTTCAGGAGTTCTATCCTGCAACTGGTATCCCAGCATAGGGTCTGTACCCTTAGACTGGGCGGAGGTCAGGGGTGAGGCTGCCCTCTCCCCGCCCCCTTTACTGGGGCCCGGCACCCTCCCACCTGGAGAGGTGCCTCCATAACACAAACCGGGAGGGGCACTGTTAGCAGTTGCCCCTTTCTCCAGATCAGGGAGGACACCCTGAACCTGGCCCCCCAACCTAGGGTCTATACCCTTAGGCTGGGCCTGTGCCTGGCAACCCAGGACTTCTGGGGGAGTACACCAATTCCCCCAAGGAAAATACACTCTTCCACTAGTTCAGGGCCTTGTCCCTGCAACTGATCCATCAACCTGGAAAAACCCTCAGGTGGTACTGGGGTCAGAGGCGAGGACTCCCTCCCTCTGCACCCCCTTCCAGCATACTGCACCCTCCCACCTGGAGTGGTGCTTTTAGGAAAAAAAATGGTCGGGACACTGCTTACAGTTGTCCCTTCCTCCAGGTCAGACAACACCTGGACCTGACTTACCATCCCAGGGACCAACCCCTGTGTTTGAACAACTGCCTGGCCACCCAGGACTTCCTGGGGAGCACACAGGCTCCCCTCCAGGGAAACACACCCCTCCACCAGTTCAGGGCCTGGACCCTGCAACTGACCTACCAACCTGAAAAAACCCTCAGGTTGCACCGGGGTCAGAGGCGAGGACTCCCTCCCTCTGCACCCCCTTCCAGCATACTGCACCCTCCCACCTGGAGTGGTGCTCTTGGAAAAATGGTCGGGACACTGCTTACAGTTGTCCCTCCCTCCAGGGCAGACAACTCCTGGATCTGACTTACCAACCCAGGGACCAACCCCTGTGGCTGAACAACTGCCTGGCCAACCAGGACTGAAGTGGTGTCACCATGGTCACTCCTAGGGGGCTCAGCCCTTCTGACTGGCCCCTGACCCACTGGCTCTCCCACTGGGGACTCCTTCCCCCTTTCATCCCTCAGACTGGACTTCCGTACCCTCCCACTAGGAGTGGCACTGCCAGGCACAAGAACTGATGGAGGCCTGACTACAGGCACTCCCAGCTCACCTAACACTGGGGTACCCCCACAATGGACGGTCCATCCAGACAGACTAGGCTCCCCACCTGGTGTTCCCTCATGGAACCATCCAGTCCTGGGGACTGAGGCTGGGGCACTTCGGGACCTATCCCAGTCTCACTCCTGCTCCCACGAGACATGATGTGAGGCCCTACAACCTCCTCACAACAAGGGGACCCAGCTGTAACACTCCTAACCTTTCCCAGCACTCTGGGTTGGAAAACCTCTGAACCACTTCTCTTAGGGTCATTCCCTAATGCCTCTACAGAGCCTCTGGTACTCACCCAGAGGTCTGCCTCCTGCGCAAGTTCCCTAGGATCAGAGAACTCGCACTCTAACACATGTTGGTTTAGCTCTGGAAAATAGGAACTCACAATATGCTCTCCCACAATTGGATTACACAGTTCCACGCAGGTGCTAACCTTTACCTCACAATCCAGTGTCTCACACACGTACCCCACACCACTCTCTTGAAATGGGCGAGACATTAACTGACTGTCTCTATCACTCAACCCACACTCTTCTGGGTGGTCCTCACACTCATACACCAGGACTTCAACCACGGGGAACCCCTCTCCCTGCACCTCTCATCCAGAGTCGGTAGAGTATCCCTCCTTTCACTAGGACTATGGGCCCCTGCGCTAGTTCCCCAATCCACCTCAGGGACACTGCATATTAATGGAGCTACCTCATATCCTTGAATCCCCTGGTGTAGATCAACCCCCTCCTTCAAGTCAGGTGCTACATCTCTGGGTGGGTGTACTACACTGTCATCACTATATACTTCAATTTTGCTGCCACCACTGGACCCCATCCTCTCTGGGGAATCCAGACAATTAAAACTGCGCTCCAGGGGTAACCTACCCTCTGGAGCTAACTTCTCCTTTTCTGCTATCTGCGCTAGGTGCGCCTCCAGCTGGGCAATCTCTATTTGGAGCCTCTCCAATTCCAGCTGGTACTCCCTCTCCCTCTGTCTGTCCAACTCCTCTGGGGACCATGAAGGGGATTGGGCACTACCCTGTGCACTAGATCCAGCAAGGGACTCCCTACCTATGGGACCTTCCCGCCTGTCCCCCAACTCCTCTGGGGACCATGAGGGGAATCTGGCACTACCATAGGCACTAGGCTCATCAAGGAACTCCCCACCTATGAGATATTCCATAACACTTTCTTCCTCCTCTTCAGACTCTCTAGAGCCACCCTCAGACCAACTACCCTCTTGGTAGGTGTACTGGGACTCCAAGAATCTCCATCTGTCTTGTTGCCAAAGTCTCAGGGATGTCTGCAGGGATAGCTGAGTCTCCTTCCTACTCACTGCTAAGCCCTTCTCCTCACAGAACCCCCTTAGCTCCTCTAGACTGTAGGTTAACAGATCATCTATATAAAAGGTAGGTCTCATTTCAGCAAGACCCATTGTAGCAATATCTGGCAATATCAATAATAAAACAAATAGGCTTGCCCGTTGTAACAATCACGGGCAATATCAATAACAGATAGAAGAAAACTTCTCAAGAAAATGTATGCGGGTAAAAAATCACCGACAATATCAATCACAATATAGGATCCAAAAAAACTTTCAAAAATGTATGCGGGTACTATCACCGGCAATATCAATAAACAATAGGCTTGCCCATTGTAACAATCACGGGCAATATCAATAAAAGATAGACGAAAACTTCTCAAGAAAATGTATGCGGGTAAAAAAATCACCGGCAATATCAATCACAATATAGGATCCAACAATTCTCAAAAATGTATGCGGGTACTATCACCGGCAATATCAATAAAACATAGGATTGCCCATTGTAACAATCACGGGCAATATCAATAAAAGATAGAAGAAAACTTCTCAAGAAAATGTATGCGGGTAAAAATCACCGGCAATATCAATCACAATATAGGATCCAACAATTCTCAAAAATTTATGCGGGTACTATCACCGGCAATATCAATAAAACATAGGCTTGCCCATTGTAACAATCACGGGCAATATCAATAAAAGATAGAAGAAAACTTCTCAAAAAAATGTATGCGGGTGAAAAATCACCGGCAATATCAATCACAATATAGGATCCAAAAGCTCTCAGAAATGTGTGCGGGTGAAAAATCACCGGCAATATCAATTACAATATGGGATCCAAAAAACTCTCAAAAAATGTGCGCAGGTGAAAAATCACCGGCAATATCAATTACAATATGGGATCCAAAAAAACTCTCAAAAAATGTATGCGGTACGTTATGGTCTGCACTCACTAGTAGTGTACACTATAATTATTGTATGCGATCATAAATGCAAGTCCAGATCCTCACCGCTGACCACCAATGTTAGAAATGGGGGTCTCTAGTTGGCAATGGCTGGCACTGTCCAAGTAGGGACCCTTTTTCCTAAGTCAGAGTGAGAGGGCTACCCTCTTTAATACCCCTGCTCAACCCTGTGGTAACGTAGCACGAGCAGGTAGGCTTATCTCAGAGGCAGGGTGTGAAGCATTTATGACCATACACAGTAACACAGTGAGGAACACTACAGAGGGACACCACACAAGTAGTTATAAAAAATAAGTATCTTTATATAAAGGCAGATTTATCACAAGACCAATAACTGTAAAAGCCACAATACTGTCAAAAATAGGATAGCTGTTGAAGGGCTGTCAAAGATAGTTCAAAGGTTGCAAGAATAAGGTTCAAATTCAAGGCAGGGGTCTCTGCGCCCCTTTCTCGTTCAGAGGTTGCAAAAATAAGGTTCAAATTCAAGGCAGTGGTCTCTGCGACCCTTTCTCTCATAAGACTGTCAAAAATAGGATGGCTGTTGAAGGACTGTCAAAAAATAGTTCAAAGGTTGCAAAATAAGGTTCAAATTCAAAGCAGTGGTCTCTGCGACCCTTTCTCTCACAAAGTACCTGGGTTTAGTAGCAAAACCAACAAAATGTCGCAAAGAAGTGGTAGCGATGATTCTCGGCACGCGAGGCCGGCGATGCGTTGAAATCCTTGCCGCAAGGGAGGATGATGCGCCGATCTGCGTGATGCGTGCGGAGACACTGCGACCAACTTCTGCACGCTAGGCCGCCGATGCGATGACTTTCTTGCCGCGAGGGAGAAGTCGATGCGACGATCCTGTTGCGTGTGCGGAGACGATGCGACAAATTTCTGCACGCTAGGCCGCCGATGCGATGACTTTCTTGCCGCGAGGGAGAAGTCGATGCGACGATCCTGTTGCGCTGTGCGATGGTGTTGCGATGCGAAGAAATGGCGCTCCGCGAGGGAGCGACGAAATCCGGTGTGATGCGATCAAAATGGCGGACGCATGGCGTCCGCAAAGCGATGTCTTGAAGCGATGATTTCTTTAGGGGTTGCGAGCGCTCGGCGACAGCAGCACGATGATTTTTCCAGCGCGTCTCTGCTGCAGCGGCTCGCAAAGGGGCGTCAGCGATGATTTCGTGTTGCGAGCACCCAGCGGCAGCAGCGCAATGATTTTTCCAGCGCTCTCGGCTGCAGCGGCTCGCAAACGTGCGTTAGCGACGAAATGAAGTCTACTGGGCCTGAGACTTCAGTCAGGAGGCTAGTTCTCTCTCTAGCCCTTGGGTGATTGCTGTAACAAAAATAAAAGTTCTATCAAAAGTCCTTTTCCCTCTTCTTCAAGGTCCAGTGGTCACTGCTGCAGGCCAGTGCAAGAAACACACACAAGCAAAAGGACAGTCACTTCCTGCAGATTCCTTCAGTGGCACGGACAGAGGTTCCTCTTCAGATCCAGGAGCAATACAAATTGTAGGGGTTTGAACACAGATATTTATACCCCAAAAGTCTTTGTTCTCAGAAGTTACAAGTCACTGAACCTAGCCAGAACCAGTTCTGCTCAGGCCTGGAGCACTTTGTTTACCAGGCTGCATTCTTCCTTTCAGAAAGAGGGGGTCTGCTAGCAGACACACAGTAGGAGGTGGAGCCAGCATTCACCTTGCCAGGCACAGCCCTATTCAGGTCAAGGAGCCACCCCTCCCCACACTCTAAATGCAGATCTCTCTATTCAACCCAGGTCTGACTCAGCCTGCCCTGCCCCTCTAAAACCAGACAGCCAATACACATAACAGCAGAGCACACTGGAAGGCTTAGGCAAGAAAATACCTACTTTCTAAAAGTGGTATTTTCAAACACAGAATATAAAAATAAACTTCACTAAAAGATGTATTTTAATATTCTGAGCTCAGGCATACTAAATTCGTTTTTCTACCATGTTCCTGGGGTCAGTTAGGACTATAGAATGTAATAGTCAAACTGCCCATTCTAGCCTATGAGGAACAGATAGCCTTACAGTAGTGAAAAACGAAATGGGGTGTAATTCACTACCAGGACATGCTACACACACCAAGGCATGTCCTACCTTACACATACAATGCACCCTACCCTAGGGGCGACATACAGGATGCCAAGGGAAGGTTCAGGGGCTGGGAAGTGGGTACACTTCATAGCCAAGATGGCAGTTCTGGACTGCACACAGACACTGCAGTAGCAGGTCTGAGAAACACTTTACAAGCTGCTTCTGTGGGTGGCGCAAACCAGCGCTGCATGCCCACCAGCAGCATTTGGTTTACCAGCCCTGGGCACACACAGGCCACACTACTAGGGACTAACAGGTAAACCAAATAAGCCAATCAAGGGATATACCAATTCACATAGACATATTTACCAAGGGAGAGCATATGCACTTTAGCACTGAACAGCAGTGGTAAAGTGCCCAAGTCATAAAACCAACAGAAACAGGTCAGCAAAAATACAGGAGGCAGGCAAAAAGTTTAGGGGTGACCCTGCAAAAAGAGCCATTTCCAACAAGACTCACATATACAAGATTTCCAATTTTATTCAAAATTGTGAGCCTACTCAAGGTTAAAAACAAACTGCATGCTGCAGACCACTGTAAGATGGGCCAACATGTTTCATTACCTGTCTTCTGTTGCGGCAATTCCGTCAGGGCTCAAGGTCAAAGTTCACCTCACTTGACTTCAAATTTTATACGAAGAATGACTGATAAACACAAACAAAAACACTAGTTAAAACTCCCAACCAGTTAGGACATCCTCCATATCATCTACTGGACGGTAAGGTTAAAAATTGACTTATATAACACAAATTTCAGTGTATATTTACCAGGTGGTAGCCAAGGGCAATCATACCAGCTTCCCACCGTGTCAGGGGGTGTTTCCTTCAACCGTAAGTCCCCCACCGGCACCATCCGTTGCCGTTAATATACCTGTGAAAATATGCAACCAATGTTCATTCCATTCTCGAGGGAAACACAGGCTCACCATTGCGGTGCACCAAAAACCGCTGTGATCCCCACAGGTTACACACAATGGACAAAGGCACATTAAAATCTTACTGCCTTGCCGACCCGTCCGTAATGGACTTCATAAGCAGCGCCGTAAACTCTGTTTACCTTGACGAGAAATTATTTTAGCTATAAGAATCAGCTTTTTTTACAAGTGTCCGGAACTTCCATGGGTGCAACTTTTGCGCCGAGTCTGGCCTGCATTTATGTGGGCCAGTTTGAGGAAAACTATATTCATCACACATCAAACCCCTTCCAGAGGAATATTTGCCTCTGGAAGAGGTATATTGATGATGTGCTGTGCATGTGATCTGGACCGGAAAGTAGCCTCTTGGAATTTTTGAAGTGGCTTAATGAACTATACAATTGCCTTAAGTTCTATTTTTGTTTATTGCCTCCTAGCTAGGCAGCCAAAAAGGCATCGGAGGTTGAGCCTAGTACTCCTGCCCGGCATTAAGTCCTGCTGATCAGGATGTATCAGGACTGTTACTACCCACCATTAATTACAACAAAATCCTTAGTACAGCAACACACCTAATTCTTCATCTAGAGGATCCCCCAAACATCCATTAAGGGAGGACTATGTTCTAGTATCCATCTAGCACCCCCCTATGTGTGTTTTGCATTTAAAACAGGCCCAGTGCCATGGAATCACCATACCAATCTACAGTGTAACTGTGTGAAATACAATTTAAAATATAGGAAGTGCCTCACGTAAGCAACAAACCCAGAGCTAATTGGCAGGGTCTCACCAATTTGCTCACTTTGTCATCAATGGCAATTTTCCGATAAATGCGGAGGAACCAACACCCAAACAAGGAAAGAAGAATGTTGTATGTGTGTGTGTGTCTATATATCGTGTATATCACACATCTCAAATCCTCCCTAGGTTCTCATACGGGAAGAAGAAAATTCTTCCTCACAAGAAAATTTATTTATTTATTTATTAAACTTGTAAGGCGCAGCAGCTACCCAAAAAGGGTTTCCCGGCGCCGGAGCGAAACAGAAGAACAAAAGGCAGCTAAATTATTACTGGTTGAAGAGCCAAGTCTTCAGAGATTTCCAAAACTGGGTGTATACCGTTTCGTTTCGGATGGCTTTAGGAAGTGAGTTCCATAGCAAGGGGCCGAGGTAGGAGAAAGACCTTCCTCCCATCCAGGATAACTTTATTCTGGGCACAGTAAAGTTCCCTTGAGTAGATGAATGGAGGCACCTAGAGGGCACATAAGGGTTGACCATGGCTTGAAGATATTTGGGGGCAATACCTGTCAGAAAAGAGATTAAAAATTAATTGTGTGGGGCATGTAACACCTGTCTTTAATTTTTTATGCCCACACTCATGGTTAAAACTGTTTACCATGTTTAGACCATTTTTTTTTTTAACTTTATTTTCATTTTGCATACAAACATTGTTCACGATAGGTCTTACATGAAGTTCAGCAGCAGCAAGGAGAAAGTAATACCATCTTGACATTGACAGCATAGTTAGTACAACCATCCTACATTGTGAACTAAGTGGGCATAGCATTTATACATTGGAAGTAGTGCATTGCTATTTAACAACCAGGGGATACACCACAACTTATCAGCAGCCAACCGGCCCAACTCTGATACATATGTGGCAAACTCTGACAGATATGCGGCTCAGTTTATCTGTGCTACACTAAGTTAACCAATCCCTGCTCTATCCTGTTCTTCCCCTGTTTCATCCATTGTGGCCTGACGAGCCACATATGCCTTGTATGGATCCCAAATGTCCTTTGGTTTACACCGTGTAGGTATGAGAGCATTAACATTTTTGGAGTGTATGTTGTAATAGGATGAATCTGCACACCATTCCCTTATTGTGGGCGTGAGGCCCTTCATCCACCGCAATACAATCCTTCGCTTTGCTATTAGAATGCCCAGAGCTAATAACTTGTGCATACTCTTGGGGAACCCTCTAGTGTAGCCCAACAGAGCCTCCAAGGGAGTCAAAGTCAGTCTCACTCCTGCTATGTCTTCGAGCGCAGTGTGTACCGCCACCCAGAACTTCCGAATTCCAGGGCAGCCCCATGCGAGATGTGTGAAGTTTGCCTCAGCCGCCCCGCACCTAGTGCATCTATCACCTTCTCTGAGCCCGCACTTGAATAAGCGAGCCGGAGTGTAATACAGTCTCTGCAAAAACTTAAAGTGTGTCAAGCAGTGTTTGCCATTTTGTGAGACAGTCTTCGTACCTGTACAGCAGAATGTCCATTGTTCGTCTGTAATAGCTAACTGTAATTCAACGCACCATTCTTGCAATGCTTTCGTGTTTAGGGGACCGGTCTCTGCATTGGAAAGCGTGTACAGTATCGATATCATGTGTTGCGGGGATTTAGCGCGTAATAAATATGTTAGGTGGTGTATTTGCATGATTCTAACATTTCCTCCCCCAGCGTTGAGCGAAGTGTATGCCTCGCGCGGAAGAAGTGGAATTTTGCGAGCATGTGGGCTTCTATTGAGTCTATTTGTAGCATGTCCCAATGTTTGACCACCCCGTCTTGAAAGAAATCACCCACCGTGTCAATACCCAGGGAGCGCATAGCTGAGAGAAACTCTCTCTCCTTCCCCATTGGCAACCAACTGCACAGTTCCAATGGCAGCCTAGGGGAGTAGAGTAGGGTAATTCCCTGCTTGCCAGCGGCCCGCCAAAGCAGGTTCCTCGTGCACCCGACTGGTTCAATAGAGTGATAGCGCCTACGTGGCACATCAAACAAGTACTGTGGTAGTGACAAGGGATCCACCACTTCCCTTTCATTGAACAATTGCAGGCTGTCCTGAGCTCCATGCAGCCAATAAAATGTGTGCATCTGTTGTGCAGTGCAGTAGTACAATTCGAAATCCGGGGCGTAAGGCCCCCTGCCGAGTACGGCTTAATCAGTGTTTCCCACTGCACACGGGGTTGTTTCCCAGCCCACACCAGTCAAATCAGGAGGGAATGCAATGTATGGAAAAATGATTTCGGCAGTAGAATAGGTATATTGACAAATAAGAAAAGTAAACGTGGCAGTACTATCATCTTGAGGAGCGAGACCCGTCCCAATAAAGACAACGGCAGTCAAATCCATTTTTCAACAGATTCTGTAAGCTTTTGTATCGCCCTCCCATAATTTCCGCAAACCACTACGTCAGGGTCAGTGTGTATCTGCACCCCCAGGTAGCGAGTTGGTTCCAAATGTCCACGCGATGGGATAAGCAACCTCTACCGGGAGAGTATTGGGGGTCAAAGGGAACGCAATGGATTTACTCCAATTGATACGTAAACCTGAGCGCTGCTCAAAACGCTTCACCTACTGCAGGATTGGCATTAAATTCTTCGACGGTTCGCTGACATAAAAGAGTGTATCGTCTGCTGTGATTATCAAACTATACTGAGGAAACCGTATTCCACGATATCCATGATACTTGCGCAATGCGCACAACAGGGGTTCTGCAGTCACCGCATACAAAAGGGGATAAAGGGGGCACCCATGCCTTGTGCCCCTTGTGATGGGTATTGGTTCTGAAAGTAGCCCATTCATACGTTCGCATGCTGTAGGCCTCTTATAAATTACATCCACTCATTTAATAAATATCTCCCCCACCCGTCTAAATACTGCCCTCAAAAAGCACCACTCAACAGAGGCGAAGGCCTTCTCGGAGTCAAGAAAAATTGCCACAGCTCTTGATTCCGGATCAATATCGGCTATCGCGCCAAAAAAGGTCTGCAAATTATTAGTTAGTGAACGGGTGGGCATGAAGCCAGATTGCTCAGGGGCTACCACCATAGGGAGTAAGGGGACAAGCCGATTCTCTAGGATTTTGGCAAATATTTTGGTATCGGTATTGAACAACGAGAGTGGCCTGAATGAAGAGCATTGTTGTGGGGGCTTATCTTTCTTCAACAGGGTAATCAAAATGGCCTCTCTCATGCTGGGGGGCATTACACCATCAGTCGCCATTTCCTCGAATAAGTTTACCAAATGTGGAACCAGTTGATCCTGATAGGCTGTATAAAATGCCACAGTTAGCCCATCGGATCCCGGGGCTTTGTGATTGGACATTGTGTTTAACACTGCCATTATCTCCGTGGGGGGCAACAGCGCCATCAAGTGTTCCCTGTGGGAGTTTGAAAGCCACTTCATGGCTATATAAGATAAATATTCTTCATCCGACTCATCCGAGTCGAATTAGCGGGAGGTGTAAAGCTCTGTATAATAGGTGCGAAATCTGTCCGCTATCTGCGCAGCTCAATTGAGTACTATGCCCTTATCATCATACAACTTCAGAACCTCATTTGACCCTCTGACTGGCCGGGTCAGAGCAGCTAACGTCGCACCTGGCCTCTCCCCTTCCCCATAAACTTTCGCAGTTGCATATTTTCCCAGATTCACAACTTCGGTTTAGGCCTGATCTGGGCAAGCACCTCCGAGGTGGGATCTGCGACAACTCGCCGTTCTAGATCTGCTAATTCAGTCTTGAGCTTTTGTAGTCTCCCTCTGGTGGAGCGCAACACCTCTGCGTGTTTCGAGATGACCACGCCTCTGATGTAGACTTTAAATGCCTCCCATATGATGGCCATCTTCGGGACACTGCCAAGATTAGTGGCAAAGAAAAGATCTATTTCTTGTGATACTTCTGCCTTGAATACCTCGTCTAACAAGGAGTACTGAGGAAAGCACCACGTTTGGGTCTTGGGTTGGAGGTCGTCTATCTTTAGCTGCAGTTTAACTGGGGAATGGTCCGAGTATGTGCGCGGCAGATGTTCGCAATTTGTTATGAAGGGTATTAAGTCACGAGATGCTAGCCAGTAATCTATGCGCGTGTGTATGTCATAAACCGACGAATAGTGTGTGTACTCTCTTCCCCCCAGTGTGCGGTAACACCAAACATCCACCAAACCGTCAGCTTCTGTAATAGCTGCAATAGCCCTAGCTGCTGCCCAGGGAGGGCGCATGGGGCCTCTTGAACGATCGAGCGCAGGGGACTGCACACAATTAAAATCACCCCACCATAAAGTGGGCATTTTCGAATATGTGGTGAGCTTATTATGCAGGGTACGGTAGAATTGTGGATTATCATAGTTTGCACCGTACACTCCCACTACGCGCACATCAAGGTTGCGTTTGCGAAATTGCACCACAACATACCTCCCCTCGGTGTCTGTCTCCACTGATTGTATTTTAATATTTCCCCCTGTCGGACCCATATCAGTACCCCCCTTGCATGTGATGTGAAGCCGGCTGCAATGCAAATGCCCTTCATTCTCCTCTGTGATAACAGCCCAGTGGTAGGCACCAAAAGGGATTCCTGCAGCACTGCCCCATCTATGTGATGCCTGAGTAAATAAAAAACAACCTTGCAGATTTTCGTTGATCATTTAACCCCCTTATGTTCCAGGTTGCAAAGCTTAGTAAGTGGTCCCCCTGTGTGATGTTTTGGTCACGTCTCCCACTCATAATCAAGCCAATAAATGCCTTTTCCAATGTTTGCTTAGCTGTCTAGATAAAAGCATTCAACCATGTCCATGCTGCTGCCACAAATCAATGTATATTCATTAAGCCCTCCCACCCACGTCGCGCCCCCCAACATTTGACATGACGACATTATCCCCTCCCTCAGACCTCTAACACCCCTTCTAATAACAGTGTGTGATACACTTTAGGGCGGTGAGTGCCCAACCAACTGTGGTGAACTTGAACTTCGCTATAACTATTCTAACATCTAATTCAACCATCCATAGAAAACAGCTTTGTTCTAAATTCGTACTTCTGAACAGCTAGACACGAGCCGAAAACTACGTCTATGAAAGTGTTCATCTCCCTTACCTCCACTCTAAAATACCCTGGTAACCCTATAACAAAAACAGCAATAATTTCCCCCCATCTTAGAGCACCATATCCACCCTTTCTGCTGAGCAGTCCCCAGCTATATGTATTTAGTCCTGCCGCAGTCGTTGCTGGTGGTTAAGCAAATAACCCGCAGCTAACAATGCCTCAGTCATTTTGGTCAAGCGCCCTCAAGGAGTTGTTGTCTTCAGGCGCACTTTCAGGTGCCTGCTTGTTAACTTGCGTTTTACGGTAGCCCTTAAGCGCTTGTTGAACGTTGCCGGGGTCCATATAGACTTTAGCTTTACCATTAAGTGTGACCTTTAACCGAGCGGGATAGAGCATGGCATACTCAATGTTCTTTTCTCTTAGCTTGCGTTTGATGGGTGCAAATCGTCTGCACGCCTCCTGGACCTGCAGGGTGAAGTCTGGGTACAGGGACAACTCGGAGCCCTCATGAGTAAGTGTTCGCAGCTCTCATGCTCTCCACAATGCAGAGTCCCTGTCCCGGTAGTTCAATATGCGGGCTATGATCGGACATGGGGGAGCCCCAGGGGGAGGTCTGGGTGCAAGTGAGCGATGTGCCCGCTTCACCACAAAGATGGAGAATACCTCTCGGCCAAGGAGTGTGATAAGGAGATTCTCCACGTATAGCTCCATGTTTCCTGTCGGGATAGACTCTGGCAGCCCCACTATACGTATGTTATTGCACCTAGAGCGCACTTCAAGGTCCTCAGCTGTTGCTTGTAGTGCCTCCACGAGTTTCCCCATCTGCTTTTGCGAGCCCGAGGTCTCGACATTTTGGTCTTTTTCTGAGACTCGCCTCTCCACCATGTTGATTCTCTCAGCATGCTTGTCCAACCTCTCCAACATACGATTCATGCGGTAGGAGAGAGAGTCTATTTTACCATCTTTCGTGGATAGGCTCTGCTGGATGGCCTCCATTATATGACTCAAGTCCCCTCCAGGCTCAGACCCAGAGGCGCCCTGGTCCCCCAAATCTGTGTCCACACCATCCTCTCTCAGTCTAGATGGCTTACGCTGGTCAAACTGCAACTTGGTTTGAGTTTTAACTGGCTTCCACATAGCACCGTTGATTTGCCAAGTGTTCAGGCCTCTAGCTTCCTGCGTTACTTGGAATGAAAGGTCTCCGTCCCGGGCAACCCCAGCATCCGCTCCTGGCAATCAGTCTCCGGCGATGGCTCTGCCACCGGCTGTTGGCCTGCGCTTTAAGGTACCTTCAGCGGTGGAGCTCTCTAACTAGCACCTCCCAGGGGTGGCACACGTTCCTCAAGAATGCTGATCTAGTTCCAAGGTAAGTGGCCCCTGCCCCCATTTCGCGTCTCAGGTGCTATCTTCTGCTCAATTACCGCAAGGGCGATGGTGGTGCCGCTTCTTTAGCCCAGGAGAGAGTCCCACCCTGTCTCAATCCTCCTGGGAGAATCAAAAGCTGCATGTGGGGCCGCGCAGGTGATCAGTAAGACGTCTTTGAGTTGCGACACCACCAAGATGGCGCTGTAGTTAACGCTGTTCCCACCGCTGCACTCAGCGTCAATGCTCGTGGGGGGCACTCCAGGTAGTAACACGCAGCCCAGCCATACGAGTACAGTGCAGCTCCACCAACAAGCGGGCCTCAGGCGCAGCCAGGCCACGGCTCACACCCCACTCACTGCGGTCTTTCGTCCAAGCCCGGGCCGCGCCCCGCTCGGGAGCTTATTTCGGCTGTCCGCCCCCAGCCAATGCCACCGCAGGCACAGTGATCCAGTGCGAGTCATTCCCTCAGGCAGACGCGGATGCGCGGCAGCTTCTCTACGTCGCCACACCAGCAGGGATTCCACGCAGGCAATGCAGGCCACTACGGTCACAGGGCAGGCCACAGCGGTTTCATCAGGCCGAGCCTGCAATCCGCTGTGTACCTCGATCAATACAGGATCTGCAGGTATCGCTAAACAGCCTGTGCCCAGCGCTGTCAGCTACGCTCGTTTTCTGGCCTTTTTAGTCATGGATGAAGCAAATATTTGAAGGATTGCAGCGATGTAAGCAAGAGCTCAATCACATTGCGGCCATTTTGAGGCCAGGCAAACTCCGCCCTCATGTTTATACCATTTTAAGAAGAACGGCTGGAATATTTCATTGCCACTGCAAACGTCCTGGCAATTTCATCAGGGCATGAGGACCGTCTTTCACCCATGTGTACACCTGACCATATGGCCACCAGGTGAGCACCTACCAGTAGGCCATAAGGGGGAAAAACTGTAGCCAGACGCAGGTAGTCGCAGCTATTGTCAGCAGACCAGGTCTGACCGGATACTAGATAGATTATAAACCTGGCTTTGGAAAACCAGGTATTGACCGACTCAAAATATGGGTTTAGAAAAGATATCTGCATGGTGGACAGTGTATTTATCTAAATTTAATAATTAGTAAATACACTATGGCACGTCAAGGACAAATTCATCTCTATTTTGCAGACTTGAGTAGTGCCTTTGACTTCGTTAATCATGCAAAGCTGTGGCAGACATTAGTTGAGCTGGGAGTCCCGTCAGATGTAGTCTGCCATCTCTTACAGTTGTATGCACCCCTCACAGCCTGTATACACTATGTGAACAGTTTTGTATATACAGAAAAATTTCGAGTAACAAGAGGAATCAGGCAGGGTTGTGTCCTTGCCCTGTTTTTATTTTCACTATATATCAATGTAGTAGACAATCTTCTGTAGAGGGTAAAAGCTGAGGCACGGAGAGTTGGTACATATATTACTCCCATCCTACTGTATGCAGAAGATGCGGTGTTGTTGTTTAGGGCGGCAATGGGTCTTCAATATCAGACTGATAACTTTTTGGCCTATATGGAAGGTAGAGACCATAACTTAACCTTACTTCACCATGGTTGTGGAAGGGGGAGAAAGAGGACGAAAAATGTATTATGTAGCGGGCAGAAGCTAGAACAAGTAAATACCTTCAGGTATATTATTTTCAGAGGAAGGACAGTGGGGACCGCACCTAAAACTTCGAATCTTCAATTTATAAGAGCTTCTGATGTGGTCTTGAGATTTTCCCATAAACTAGGTACAAAACCCAGTAGACAAATTGTGAAATTATATAAAAGTAAATGTCCACCAATTGCAACATATGGGACACCAGTATGGGATGTGACTAATAGTAGAATGCTACAGGCACAGGAGAATTCCTTTTTATGTAGGCTCTTCGTAGTCCCACGCTTGACCCCAACTTATATTAATCATAAACAACTGGACGTATAACACATAGAAGATTTTATTTATCTTAGCACATTGACCAAATGTCATAACTTTTGGAGTAAGCTCGGCATCAAGTTCACTAGAGATATTATAAGGGATTTTTTAGAACTTGACCACTAGGGTAAAATTCCATCGCTACAGTATGTGAATAACTTATTGCAAGAACTTGATGATAATCTTAACATTTTGGCCCCTGCTAGTATCCTGCAGTTTAGTAAAATAGAATTAAGAACTGTCTTCATGGGGAAGGGATATCGATAGAGAATAGTGCAAAAAGCCAAGTAAACCGTGGTCAGATATTGCCTGGGACCCTTGCAACAGGGGATACAAAGCTACCTGATAAATGTAACTCATGTTCAGGATATATTTTATTTAAATAGATTGTTTCCAGGTGCTTCACCATCTAGTTGCATTTCCTAGCTCAAAGGCATGGTCAGTAAATCTACCTAAGTGCCCATGTGATGGAAAAGCTAGTCAATCGACTGTACATTTTATGCTGTTCTGTATATTTTATAAAGATATCAGATCATGGGTATTGCGTCCATTATTTCTATCAAAGAGACTCATTCATTATCAGGAGTCTTTTAAATTCCTATGTAATCTCAATGCCGCCTACATCTGCTGTGCCAGTTTTGACATATATCGAGTCTGCAATCAGGAGGAGGAAGTCTTTTAGCCGCTCTGAGGAGGAGTAAATCAGGGTTTGGCTTATTATCATCCTTACGTTATTTGCACATAAGATATACCGGCTGAATGGTTTCATTTTGATTTATTTTTTAAATTTGGTCACTTGACCATAAGGGTTATAAATTATGTTTTTGACAAAATCGCCAATCGAATTTTTATCATGTAAAAAATGCATTGAATGTTTCTGTTTAAATTTATTATGGCTCCATATCAGATACCATTACCTTTGCATTTTTGCACATAAGATATTTACGCTGAATGGTCTTATTTTAACATATTCTTTTAAAATGGTCACTTGACCATAAGGGCTCCTGATGTACTTATCGACATAATCTAGCCATGTTAAAATTGCACTGACTGTATTTGCTTAATCAATTATGGCCCTACATGAGATAGTTGCTTTTATGACTCACAATGCCTAATGTGCCCCGTTCTACCTGCACTCTAGGAAGTTTACTTTAGGAAACCAGGTGCTACAAACTATGCCTATATATGTAAGGTTTTACAGTAAACTTGCACAGAATTTTTCTTTTTTTCCCCATATCATGTCGATATAACAGGGGGTATTTCTTATTAACATATCTGATGTTAATTGCTTTTATGGATTTTCATATAATCTGAATAAAAAAAGATTGATTGATTGACCTCGCCCTATCCCTCCCTATCTACCAGTGCGCTGCAGGTGCAAACTACCTACTCCCCAGATTCATTGGGAGTCTGTTGCCCCAAACATTCTTAATTAAACTCTACAAACACAACAGAGAATCAGAATACTTTTCTGAATCAGTAGTCTGCATCGCCATATCCCCCATTTATTAGGAGTAAGTAATAGCACAAATACATGAGAGAAAACCAGTGTCAACTAGATAGAAGCACCACACCAGGCACCATGCACTGACACAAAGATAGGCCTCATGTGTGTCCATTTCTTCAGTGGCTGAAGTCATCGCAGTAGAGTCGTCAGGTACAACTCCAGAGTAGGGCAGTCCACCTCCACGGGTTGCAGCAGAGCCCGGAACCCCGCGCAAGACCGGGAAACAGCCATTACATTGCATGCGTTACATCGACTTGCTGTAGGGGGCACGCTAACCTAAGGAATAGTATAATTTACTATTCCAACACCTTCCCTTCTGTTGCGCCCACTGGAGTTGGGATAGTAAATTATACTATTCCTAAGTCCAGCGCGCCCCCTACAGCAAGTCGATGTAACGACTTGCGTTGTTATGTACTGCGATGTAACAACGCGGTCGTTGTAACGACTGCGTTGTAATCGCATGCGTTGTAAACGCATGCAATGTAAGGTGCTATATTCGCAAGACCATTACTCCAATCCCATCTCCAGGGGCCCCACCAAGGGCCCCCCCCCACATCCCTCCTTGGCAGGCGCTGGTCCCCAGTTTACCATTCCTCGATCTAGTCCCAATCCTCCTCCAGCATCAAAAAGCTCCAGGTTTTCCTATCCCCCACAATGTGCAGTTTGGCAGGAAAGAACACCATGATCCTGCAGGCAGCGTTTAACAGCATTAAAGGAGTGAAGCTGTTTCTGGCTGTTCCATGGCAGCAGAGAAATTTTTTAATATATGAATAGTGGAATTATCAAATTTTGAGTCCTCCACTTTGCAGCTCAGCTGCAGTATGGCGTCCCAGTCCTGAAGATTCGGGTGATTATTGTACATTGTGGTTGGCGCATTTTGGAGTGGGAACCGGGGCCCTATGGGCACGTTCCACCAAAAAGAACCTGGAGAGGCCCCCTGGTTTAAGGTAGTTTACAATTAAGTCCTCCATAAGCAGGTCCACATTAGGTCCCTTTGCCCTCTCTGGGCACCCCAACAATGTGGAGGTTGTTGCTCTGTGAGCGCCCCTCCGCATCCTCCATGCAAACCCGAAGTATATCAGCATCCCCCCTGAACATAGAGATCATAGATTTGAGCACCATTACATCTTCCTTCATTTTGGTGATGGTCAATTCTGCTGATCGCACTTTGTCACTGACCTCACCAAGGTCTGCACGTAGGACAGCCATTTTCACTGGTATGCCATTAATTGTGGACTCCACGGGTGGTTTTGGCATCCTGCACCACCTGCATCATCTCCTTAAGTGTGGGCTCCCATTGCTCAGCCCGGGTTGCAAGTAGTGCATTCAATAGTGTTTCTAGGTCCCCCTCCAGCTCCCCCATAGGTGCTATGATGAAAGCATAGTAGTCCAGTTTGTTGTGATGCAACTTTTTGACAGATTTATCTTTGCCCATGATGGGCCTGCCAGGCACTGCCAGCACACAGAGTCAAGATGAAGGCCCCCAGTGCAATATGATGCCTGCACCTGCTCCCTACACAAGGACAGTGCGCAAAAACCACTTCCCAAAGATCCAAGGGGCACCTGGGGGGTGTAAATGGTCTCCCTCCACAGTAAAGTCCCGGCAATCGGGAGTGACGGTAACAATTGTGCAGGGGAGCTACTTCTCCATTGCTCACAGATCCTATCGGGGCCCCTTCAACAGCCTCAGGCTCTCCTGGCAGGAGTCCCAACAGCCATTATCTCCCATGGCACATGCAGGGCCAACGCCCAAGAACGCCTTTCAGGGGGTGCACATGTTTGCTCGGTAGGTGGAAGGATGGGTTTTCCAGGATATACGGCCCCAGTCCCAGCCTGCAACCATCCGCTCTGCGGGAAGGAGACAAGGAGCAGTCTGCCTCTCCTCAGGTTGAAACTGACCTTAAGTGCCTGCTCACAGCTCAGGCAGCAGGCCGCTCCTCTCACATGAGGAGGCTCAGCCAGCAGCTATCAACGGGTCTGTCACTCTACTGTGGATGGGAGCACCAAGCAGGTATCACCAGTACCGCCTATCGCTGCACAGCTTGGAGCTCTCGTCCGCTGCCCCACCCACTGCACTGCCACCAGACAGGGCCACATCACGTGCGCAAGACTGCTGCCTAATGAGGATATCTGCAGCCGCTCATCCGGATCGGCGGGCGTCACCACCTCACTGGCGCCTCCACACAAGTCATGTGATCCTCCATTGCGCCAGTAACTGCCTTTTAAACAGGAGGGGGATTTCAAGAATTTAAAAGGAGAACCACACTAGACCTTGTCCATCTTGCTCAGCATGTAGCCATGGCCCCTCAAAAAGTCCAATATTTAACCAGTGTCACTAAGAAATTGTTGTTTGGTTTCTGCACATTGTTTACCATTTCTATAAAGGTAGGTATCCAGAGTTGTTATTCTGGCTCAACACTTAGTCATGAAATCACAAAGTCTATCATGACTGTCACTGCCATTTTCTAGAAAGGAAACAAATAAGTCAAAATGGTGGCATCAAACAGCCCAGAAGTAGATACTTGTTTACTTCAAAGGCCCTCCAAGGTGAGCAATGTCACTGATAAATACCGTTTTGCTTTTTTGATCTATATTTCTGTCAATGGTTATTCACAGCATTGTTTTGTTTTTTGCCTTTTCTCCAACTTTTACTATGTACATGTTGAATGAGAGTTTCGAATAGGCTAACTTCAGCTCAGAAGTGGACCCTTTTCAAAATACAGACCTGAATGGCTGTAATTTTACTTCCTTTTTTCTGCCGTGTGTACCTACAGTTTGTCTGGCATGTTGCTACACTAATTCAGGAAGGACAAAAATATGTGTGCTAGAGTATTCTATTAACTGATTATAACCATTTAAATGTACACTTTTAACATAGATAACAGAAGCTTCGGGCCGGATTTACAGTTTAGAAGAGAGGGTACTCTAGGGTACTCTGTCGCAATGGTGATGGAGTACCCTGTCCCCCAAAATGACGGGAACCCACCTCTTTAGAGTTGGGCAGGCCTTCAGTACATCATCGGTGGAGACTACTCCATCTCCACTGCGGAAAAGCACCTCCAACAGCCCAATGGAGCTGGGGTGTCGGAGGTTTTGCCATTTGTCCGCCTGCCCTATTTAGAGTGGGCGAATAAGCGGCATGGATTTACTTTTGCTTACCGCCATCCAAACACGCAGTAAGTGAAAGTGAAAACAATTCCATGACACCCACACAATGGGAAAAAATCACCACGGTTACGTGATCATTGCGTGATCATTACTTTCTATTTTTAAAAAGAAAATCCTGCTTTAGGATTTTCTTTTTGAAATTAAAAAAAGAAATTGAATGTGTGGCATATGGCTCTGTCATGTTGACGGAGCCTGAGCGGCTCCAGGATGTTGACAGAGCCATATGGCACACTTTCAATTTATTGATAGGAACCCCTGGTTCCTGCCAATGGTGTTTAATTTTTATTAAAATGTTTATTAGAACTGTTTTAAATTATTACTTACTAATTTAAAGTTTCTATTTTTCTGCAAATATTTGTAATTTTATTTTAAATTAAAAATTGAAATGTTCCTTTAAAAACTAATATTTAGGGGTCGATTCCGATTCGGGCCGGAAATTTCTCCGACCGAGCCGGACCCGGAGAGATTTCCGACCGAATCGGACCCGTGCAGTCCGACCGAACGAGTACGATGCGTCCGTATGTTATCGGACTCGAGTCGGTCGGACTCCCATTGAAGTCAATGGGAGCCGGTCGTACAACGCGTACGCGGGCTCCCATTGACTCAATGGGTGCGAGTCGGACAAGTGCGTCCCCTACAGCGGGTACACGGCGAAGCGACTCGCGCCGTACACGCACAGGTAGGGGGACCCATGGGTCCCCCTGTGTGTGACTCGCGCGGCTCACGAGTACAGGGGGTCCGACACGGACCCCCAAAGTACGGCTCCGACAGCTCTTTCGAGCCGGGAGTGCGCGGCTCGGTCGGACTGCACCGCGGCGCGCATCGTACTCTACCCGGCCGGGAACGTCTCCATTGCGCGGTGCGAGTCGAGTCCGAGCCGAGTCGGTCGGAGCGGTTCCGAGCCGGGAGCGAGTCGGTCGGAGCGGTCGGGACGCCCGGACGAGTCGGTCGGCGACTCCGCATCGTACTCGCTCGGCCGGACCCGCGTACGGTTCGGTCGGGAAACAGGGCTCCGAATCGGATCCGGTAAAGCCGAATCCGATTCGGAGCCCTACCGGCCGAGATCGGAATCGGCCCCTAAGTATGCTTTAGTTTCAAGTCAAGTCAAATCAAGAGATACTTTATTCGGCTACTAAAAGCCATAAAAGCAAACATTTGATACAGTGATTCAAAGATCCCACATGTGCAATTAAAAATCCAAATCACGCAGGTAAATAGGCTAAAACCAACAATACAAGCAAGTAAAACTAAAAACTCATTATTAAAAGACATCACTAAACGTTATAATAAATATAAAATACAACGGGTAAAGTGCAAGAGTAATAAAACATTAACTCGATAGATAGACAAGGGAGTTGGCATAACGGGCATAGGGTGGCACATATAGTTCCCAGAACACAGTTAAGCGATACAGCCTGGTTACTGCAAAGACAACCTCTTCCTATATCTTGTGGCCCCTGTTAAAAAGCTTGCGACCCCAAAAACAAACCATGGGAGAAGAAAGCATTTGAAGATATAGTAATGGGGCCTTACTTGAGCCAATTGACCCCTGATGAGCAGCAGAAGTATAACATTTTTGCGAAGGGAGTCATAAAAATCACTAAAAAAGATCAAATGTAGAGTATCCTGCTCAGAAAAATTGTCACAAGGGCAGGGCTTTAGTGCTCCAGGTTTCGTATAGCCTTTGGGAAAGGCTAATAACCAGGGTACCATATTCAATCGGAATCTGGTTGACACAAAGCAATGGTATGCTTTAGTGACATGCAACAAGTACGGCTGTACCTGTGGGGTCAGACTCAGTGTAACAAACCTTCTCACAGTGGGCTTAGCTAGCTCATTACCTTCCCTAAGCCCCTTCCTTTTAGCTTTGTTGTTTAATATCTCTAATGGCTACTGGGCCTAGGGGCCTAGGATTAACATACAAGTCGGGGCAGCCTAACCATTTCATTTGCTCCATAATATACTTTAGGTAAGGGATACGTGTGCAATGCAGTCCATGATGACAAGTTGGGACAAGCCCAGATTCTCAGCCAACGCAACAGCAGAGCAACAGCAATCAGGTCTGAGATATACCCCATGCCCAGTTCCTCGTCTAGAATGTACGCCGGAATAGTGGGGGGACGGCAAGAAGTTTGCGCATGAATCTATTTTCTACCCCCTGGATGTCCCTCACGTCTTTGTAACCCCAAACGTCAGACCCATACATGGCCATAGGAGTGCATTTTTCTCTTTACACTTTCAGCAAGGCGGGGTTGGGCTTAGACCCAGCCTTTTTGCAAACTCCAAGGTAGCCCCTAATGCTCTAGCCAGGATGTTCTTTTTGTGTATTCTTTGCACAGACCAAGTCCCTTGATCATCGAACAGCACCCCCAAATACGGAAAGGTTGACACTTTTGTTAGTTCTGCCCCCTTACAGAAAAACGTAATCCTGGCAGCCTTCCGAGGGCCTATCGACATGGTATGGGATTTTTGGAAATTAGTGGCTAGATCAAGTGAGTCCCTAAAATCTATAAAACCATTTAAGAGTTTTTGAAGACCCACAGCAGTTCTGGCAAACAGGACCGCGTTGTCTGCGTACAAGAGGGTGGGGATCATCTTGGATCCAACTCTCAGGATGCCTTTACAGCCGGATGATAGGATGTCCCCTAACTTATTGATATACAGTGTGAACAGCAGGGGGGCCAAAATGAACCCCTGCCGGACCCCTCTCATGACCGCCCAGGAGTCTGTCATGCCGCCATCCTCATTAAATTTCACTGTCGCCATTGTGTTATTATGGGCGGCGTGCAAGAAGGCCACCAGGTCTGTGTCCAGGCCCAGATCCCGGAGAGTCAGCCACAGCTTGGATCTATTTACACAGTCAAACGCTGACGTCAGGTCCATAAAAGTCATATGTAAAATTCCCTTCTTGGCAATTGCATATTTCCCAACCACCAAGTGCAGGTTGCGACATTGATCAAGCGTCCCTTTGCCTTGCCTAAAGCCACACTGCAGGTCAGAGATAACGTCAAAATGGTCTAGTCACACAGTTAAATGATCCAGTATCACTTTCTCCATGATTTTAGCAGCCGAGTCCAGAAGCGAGATAGGTCGGTAAGAAGCAGGGTCATCCCTTGAGCCCTTTTTAAAAATAGGGATAATAATAGCCTTGGCCCGGGAGGGAAACCACACATACAGGCCGCATTGAAAACTCATGCCAAAATGTTTGCCCAAACTACAGGGTCGGTCTTATATAAATCTGAGGGGACTCTATCCAGACCAGTTGCTTTCCTGCCAGATGTTGATCTAATAGCTTTGTGAACGTTATCTGTGCTGAAATTAAGTGAAATGCTAGCTAAGCCGGTGTCCCTGTGTGCCCGAGGTTCTTCTAAATTGTCACCAATATACATGCCTTTGCTTTAGTTTATATGTTTGTGTTTTAAAAATATATATATACTTTAAAGATTGTAGATAAATGTGAAAAATATTTAATTACAAAATCAATACATTTTTATTTTATAGGTATAATGTTGATAGTTTTATATAAAAAATAATATATCACCTAAATAAAAAAGTTAGATCTAATTCTAATATTTTAAAATATGTTAGCATTGGTTGTAAAAATATGAAAACATTTAGGGCTTCATTATGATGTCGATCGGAGTTGCCTCGGACCGACATCTCTGCGGTTGGGGAACCAACCAACCTCTGGTCGGCGGTCCCGTAACCGCAATTATGATTCGACCTCACATGGTTCAGTCCCAAACTCCCATTTCTCTATGGGAGCTTGCTTGTGTGGCATTTGGAAACTGGCCACAGCACAAGCTCCCATAGAGAAATGGGAGTTTCTGTAAACCCCTGCACCGTGTGACAGGCACCTCATGGTGCCTGTCACACGGTGCAGAGATTTACAGGGGGTCCACAACCGTAGGCCCAGGGAAGAAGGGGGCCCTGCTAGGGGCCCCCAAAGATACTTTCCGACAGGCTTTCCATGTCAGAAAGCCCAACATGGAAAGCCTGTCAGAAACAACATCACAATCCCGACTGCGAAAACGCCATCCTAAAGGGATTATGTGCAATTTCTAACAGGCTCCTTGAGTCCGTTGGAAGCCAGTCAGATTGACCAGCCGTTTTGACTCCGACCGCCGTCATTGAAATACGGCGATCCGAGTTCAAACCAAGGATGTCAGTCGGTAAGCCTCCGACAGGAGGTCGGAGGCTTACCGACCGACATCCAAATCAGCCCCTTACTATTTTTCTTCAATTAATTGATACATTAATTTATCTATTTATATTTTTGATTCATTAGATTTATTATGTATTTGTTAAATATATTTTTATTATTTCAAAATAATACTTCATTTATTTTTAGCTTTCTTTAAAGTAGTTTCTATAACCACTTTAAGTTTGAGTGGGAATAGTTCAATTAATCCCTTCAGTGTCCAACACTTTCTCCAATATAGCTTTGAATGGAGTTGGAATAGTAAATTCCACCCCTTTAATGATCAATACTTTACACAATCGAGCTTAGATTGGGGAGGGAATCATAAATGTACCCCTCTAATGTCTCTTTCCCTAATGTAGCTTAGATCGTAGTGTGAATAGTAAATCTACCCCTTTTAAAGTCCAACACCTTCGCCAATGTAGCTTAGAATTGACTGAGTGGGAATTGAACATTTAACTCCTTCAATGTCCAACCCTTTCACAAATGTAGCTTAGGTTTTGATTTGGAATAGTAAATCTACCTCTTTTTAAGTCCAACATCTTCCCCAATGTACCTTAGATTTGTGTGGGAATAGTAACTTTCACCCCTTCAACATCCAACACTTTCCACAATGCTGCTTAGATGAGGAGTTGGAATAGCAAATGTAACCCTTTTAAAGTCCAATACTTTCCCCAATATAGCTTTGATTGAAATGGGAATGGTGCATTTAGGCCTTTCAGTGTCTAATACTTTTCCTAATGTAGTTTAGATTCAAGTGGGAAAAGTAAATCTAGCTCTTTTTATAGTTGATCACCTTTCCCAATGTAGCTTTGACTGGAGTGGGAATAGTACAATTAACTCCTTCAATGTCCATTGCTTTTGCCCATGTAACTTAGATTGGAGTTGGAATACTAAATTTAAACCCTTTACTGTCTAATGTTTTACCCAATGTACCTTCAACTGGGGTGGGAATAGCAAATCAACCCCTTTTAAAGTCTAACACCTTCCACAATGTATATTTATGGATATTTATGATTATATATGTATGATATGAGTTATTTATATCTTGGAATTTTTAGGAGAAGCAGGGGTCTCAATCTTTTTAATTTTCGGATACCTGAAAGATACCCTGCAGTGTAGTCAGTAAGTTTTAATATATTATTCTTGGAAATAGTTCTTGAAAGTTCTTAGGACCTAGTGCTTGCCTCCCTAAGGTCTTGTAAAACATTTCTAACTTCTTTTTCTATGACTTTTGGCAGGTTATTATGTTCTCTAACATTTAGCATACCATTTAGTCAAGTTGTAGCCCTCTCATAGCAAGCAGTCAAATAATTATTTGTGCATTTCCAGTGCATATTTTCTATGCGTGTGCTCTCTGAACTGTAAATGTATGCTATGTGAGATAATAGTTTTCCTATTTGACATTTAATGTAAGTGGCTCTTTTTGCCATTTTATCTGTGAATTTGTGTTTTGTAGTGACTACATTTTTAATATGCATTCATATTTAAATGTGCATTACATATTTTTACATGTTATACTTGCAGACTTGATGTTGTTTTATTTTGTAGAGATGTTCGCTGAGGTTTTTGTTTATTTTTGGCAAGATATGGGATAGGGGCTTGATTTTTGACTGTTCAATCAAAATGGTTTGATAGAATGATATGTTTTAAAATAGTTTCAACTATGTCTTGCAGGTATTTTATGCATTTTTGTTTTAAAAATTGTTCACGGGTTAGGTTTTTTTATTGCTGGGTTATATTTAATTTTTGTGACAATGTGTTTGAGAAGTTTTAAGTTTAGAAAGGTAATTCCCTTTTTCTGTTTTTTTCATCTTTGTGTTTTAGGAGTTTCTTATCTGCTGTTTTTTTACAAATAGGAAGCTATATAATATTTTTTTGCTTTTAAATGTCGACATAGTTTAGTTATAATCAATTTAGGGTATGTTACTTTTTAGAGTTGTCTTTTATATTTAAGTGGTAATTTGAGTGGAAAAGTGTTTGTCTTGGCAATTTGTAACATTAATTTTATTGTTTGTTTTGTTGGATGATTTGATTATTTTTCTGTCAGTTTAATTCTTATTGGGTCTTAATTAGTGATTGTGTGTGTGTGTGTATATATATATATATAAAACATATTTAAACTTTACAGAAACACATAGTCACTGGATGATGTCATCAGTGATGTCATCAGTGATGTCACTGACCATGTCATGAATGATGTAATATGTGACGTCATCAGCAGTGCATTGCGGGGCCGCGAGTTATAGTTAGCTCAACTAACTATAACGGGCACATTTCTCTGGTTTTGTACTAGTGAAATGTCCAACTAACTATAACGTCCCTGAAACCTATGGTTTTTTCAGTGAATTGCAAAGGTTTTTAAATGATAATTTCTAACTATAACGTCCCTGAAACCTATGTTTTTTTCAGTGAATTTCAAAGTTTTTTTAAATGCTAATTTCTAACTATAATGTCCCTGAAACCTATGGTTTTTTCAGTGAAATTCTAAGGTTTTTTAAATGCTAATTTCTATCTATTACGTCCCTGAAACCTGTGATTTTTTCAGTGAATTTTTAAGGTTTTTTAAATGCTAATTTCTAACTACACCTAGATAGGTAAGACATGTGCAGAAAGAGAAAGAAAGAAGCACGAGAAGTGCAGAAAGAAGCAAGAGAGGTGCAAAAAGAGGAAGAAAGGTGCAGAAGGAAGCAGGAGAAGTGATGAAAGAGGCAAGAGAGGTGCATAAAGAAGCAAGAGAAGTGCGGAAAGAAGCAAGAGAGGCACAGAAAGAAGCAAGAGAGTTGCAAAAAGAAGAGAGTGAAGTGCAGAAAGAGGAAGAAAGGCACAGAAAGAGGCAAGTGAGATACAGAAAGAGGCAAGAGAGGTGCAGAAAGAGACAGGAGAGGTGCAGAAAGAAGCAAGAGAGGTGCAGAAAGAAGAGAGTGAGGTGCAGAAAGAGGCAAAAGAGGTGCAGAAAGAGGCAAGAGAGGTACAGAAATAGGCATGAGAGGTGTAGAAAGAGACAATACTGGTGTAAAAAGAGGCAAGAGATGTGCAGAAAGAGGCAAGAGGGGTGCTGAAAGAGGCAAGAGAGGTGCATAAAGAGGCAAGAGGGGTGCAGAAAGAAGAGTGTGAGCTGCAGAAAGAGGCAAGAGAAGTGCAGAAAGAGGCAAGAGAGGTGCAGAAAGAAGAGAGTGAGCTGCAGAAAGAACCAAGAGAGGTGCAGAAAGAGACAGGAGAGGTGCAGAAAGAGGCAAGAGAGGTACAGAAAGAAGAGAGTGAGCTGCATAAAGAACCAAGAGAGGTGCAGAAAGAGGCATGAGAGGCGCAGAAAGAGGAAAGAGAGGTGCAGAAAGAGGCAAGAGAGGTGCAGAAAGAAGAGAGTGAGCTACAGAAAGAGAAAAGAGAGGTGCAGAAAGAGGCAAGAGAGGTGAAGAATGAAGAGAGTGAGCTGCAGAAATAAGCAAGGGAAGTGCAGACAGAGGCAAGAGAGGTGCATAAAGAGGCAACAGAGGTGCAGAAACAGGCACGAGAGGTGCAGAAAGAAGAGAGGTGCAGAAAGAGGCAAGAGAGGTGTAGAAAGAGGCAAGAGTGGTGCAGAAAGAGGCAAGAGAGGTACAGAAAGAGGCAAGAGAGGTGCAAAAGAGGCAAGAGAGGTACAGATAGAAGAGAGTAAGCTGCAGAATGGGGAAGAGAGGTGCAGAAAGAGGCAAGAGAGGTGCAGAAAGAAGAGAGTGAGCTGCAGAAAGAGGCAAGAGAGGTACAGAAAGTGGCAAGAGACGTGCAGAAAGAGACAAAAGACAACTAGATTGCTAACATTCCATATTTATTACAAAAGTGTGGCAGGCCTGACGTCATCTTGATGTAATCAAAACTGTAATACCTAAAGCATTTCCTTTAGAAATTATAGAAATGAGAGGGTTTTATTTGCATAGAAATTATGGTTAGTGCTCTAAAAAACTAAAATGAGGACATATTTTCTGAGTTCTCCAATAGCGACAAAGCACTTTTAAATTAATTGTTATCTTAATGTTTTTTTATCCAGTTGACCACTTGATTAAATGTTACGCTCAGGGGAGAGAATGTGGTGTTACTTCCAGAGCTGCAGACTTTGCAACTGGGGAACCAAGTTGGAGTTTCTGCTTCAGCTCGACATTCTGTGATTCTGGTCAAATCACTTAATCTCCCCATGCCTACAACCAAAATGAGCTTGTCCTTGTATGATGTAACCAATGCTCATATAAATCACTCCAATATCTGACCAGCCTGCACTATATAAAACTGCAAAAAAACAAAGGATAAAAAGTGTTTTCCACACTTCTGCCATTGGGCTATAGGTGGGCTACATCTGGGTGATATTTGTGCTACATTTGGGCTCCTTTTTCTCTGGTGGCCATATTGGGAGACTTAAATTAAATTCATTAAACTTTATTCGATCTGATTTAGAAACATAGATCATAAAAGTGTACATAAAAACAGTAAATCCTCTTTCTTAATACAATACAGTAAGAATTAATTAAAACCAGTAGGTAAAAACTGGTGTTACAAAGCCCGGTTCAGAGCAACTTCAGGTTAACAGAATAGAACAACTAGAGTGCTAACAGCCTTACTTATGACAAAAGTATGGCACACCTGAAGCCATCTTGATTGGAATAAACTGGTAACACTTAAAACATTTAATTTAAAAAGGAACAAAATGATGGGGTTCATTTTGTCATAGAAATTATGGTTAGTGCTGTAGAAAGAAAAATTAGGACATGTTTCAAGTGTGATCTCAAATATCTTCCTGTTATATTTCAACAGGAGCAGCCTGTCAGTTGATGCCTTTGTGTTCTACTGCAGCTTCCCAGAGTGTTCTAAAGAACAACTAGAGCGCTAACAGTCTTACTTATGACAAAATTATGGCACACCTGAAGCCATCTTGATTGGAATAAACTGGTAACTCTTAAAACATTTAATTTAAAAAGGAACAAAATGTGGGGGTTCATTTTGCCATAGAAATTATGGTTAGTGCTGTAGAAAGAAAAATTAGGACATGTTTTAAGTGAGATCTCAAATATCTTCCTGTTATATTTCAACAGGAGCAGCCTGTCAGTTGATGCCTTTGTGTTCTACTGCAGCTTCCCAGAGTGTTCTAAAGAACAACTAGAGTGCTAACAGCCTTACTTATGACAAAAGTATGGCACACCTGAAGCCATCTTGATTGGAATAAACTGGCAACACTTAAAACATGTAATTTAAAAAGGAACAAAATGATGGGGTTCATTTTGTCATAGAAATTATGGTTAGTGCTGTAGAAAGAAAAATTAGGACATGTTTCAAGTGTGATCTCAAATATCTTCCTGTTATATTTCAACAGGAGCAGCCTGTCAGTTGATGCCTTTGTGTTCTACTGCAGCTTCCCAGAGTGTTCTAAAGAACAACTAGAGCGCTAACAGTCTTACTTATGACAAAATTATGGCACACCTGAAGCCATCTTGATTGGAATAAACTGGTAACTCTTAAAACATTTAATTTAAAAAGGAACAAAATGAGGGGGTTCATTTTGTCATAGAAATTATGGTTAGTGCTGTAGAAAGAAAAATTAGGACATGTTTTAAGTGAGATCTCAAATATCTTCCTGTTATATTTCAACAGGAGCAGCCTGTCAGTTGATGCCTTTGTGTTCTACTGCAGCTTCCCAGAGTGTTCTAAAGAACAACTACAGCGCTAACAGTCTTACTTATGACAAAAGTATGGCACACCTGAAGCCATCTTGATTGGAATAAACTGGTAACACTTAAAACATTTAATTTAAAAAGGAACAACATGAGGGGGTTCATTTTGCCATAGAAATTATGGTTAGTGCTGCAGAAAGAAAATTTAGGGCATGTTTTTAGTGAGATCTCAAATCCTCTTCTATTTTATTAGAAAATTCTGACATGCAGACTGAAACAATCACTTTCAATACCAGCAGTAGACTTCCAGTTAACTCCCTGGTGAGCAGTAGCTTTACTACAGTGATCTAATGAACAACTAGAGTGCTAACATTCTGAATTTATGGCAAATGTGTGACAAATCTGAATGCCTTCTTGATGGAATCAAAGTAAAAAACTGAAAGCATTTCCTACTGAGGAGACTGCAGTAAATGACGAAATTAGGAAACTTCATAACAAATAAGTCTCCCAAGATGGCCACCAGAGAAAAAAGAGCCCAAATGTAGCACAAATATCACCCAGATGTAGCCCACATATAGCCCAATGACAGAAGTGTGCAAAACACTTTTTATTTTTAGTTTTTCTGCAGTTTTATATAGTGCAAACTGGTCAGGTATTGGAGCGTTACATCTTACTTGGACCCCTTATTGCGTATTTTGCACGAAGTACATGAGATTGATCTTGCGAAACATTGAACTTTACGATTCTGTTAACCTGAAGTTGCTCTGAACCCGGCTTTGTAACACCCGTTTTTACCTACTGGTTTTAATTAATTCTCACTGTATTGTATTAGGAAAGAGGATTTACTGCTTTTATGTACACTTTTATGATCTATGTTTCTAAATCTGATCAAATAAAGTTTAATGAATTCTATGGCAGGACGGAGGCGAGGATTATGCATATCTTTCCTCACTTTATTTGCATAGCAGTTCAAAGAAAACGTAACACAACAATCATTAAACAAAAGACTACACAACCCATCAACCATTAGGGGGGTAGTCTCCAAGGCAACTATAGTCCAATCATATCACAGTCCATCGTATATAATATCGTGACGTCCCTTCCGCTTCCTCTTTCTTCACTGCTCGTCATTTAAGTGCATTCCTTACATTCTTGGCTTAATTTGACGTTGTTGCTGTTTGTATAGCGGTTTCTTGTGCACGTTATTAGCATTATGGCCTTGGTATTGTTTCATATTCCCTGCACAGCAGGCTCTTGCCCGAGCGCGTTCTCCCCCTCGCAGTTTCTCCCGCTGTGTGCTCTGCGTGCGGTGAGATCCTGTCAGGCGCGTCTGGTCCGAGCGAGGCAGCTCCGTCGAGCGCTCCCGCTGGTCTTTTCGCGCGTTTGGGAATCCAGTCACTCCTTTAGTGTCCGCTTGATTCCCGACCAACCCTCGCCTAATTTTGACACCGCTACGCTGTGATTTCCCCACATGGCCACGTTAGTGACCAGCGCCACCTGGTGGTGGTAATTGGTATTGCTCCTCAGTCTATTCTTATAACAGCTTCGGGGAAAGCCCAGCTGTTGGAGCACCGGCGAGGGGGCTGTCTCAAGGATTTTAAGGGCATTTGTTCTCTGCTCACACCCTCTGCTATCATGTCTTCTCCAGAAGACCATTTTTACTCCTCCTACCAGGAAGTGGAGGAGGAATGGCCCCCCAACTTCTCCCTCCAGCAGTGGACCAAGCCCTCTCTCTGGCTATTTCTAGGGCGCTGGCTCCTCTTAGGGATCAGGTTGATAAGCTGGCGAAAAGCATCCCTGGGGTGTTCAGTGACCCAGATCTGGTGGTGGTGGGTTCAAGTAGCTCCCAGATGGGGAATAAAAGGGCCGTTAAGCATAACGTGGGGCACTTGGAAGGATTTGATAAACTTACGGAGACCTTCCTCAAGATTGCGCGAACGCTAAAACATGCACCCTGCCGGGAGGAGGAGGGCCCAGAGAAAATTGCGACACTGTCACCACTATTGTAGACCCCGACGGCGGGTTTCCCTTAGAGGGAGAGGGTGTATCGGAGGACGATTTCTCCTCCGATGAGGATAAGGACTCGGGGCGTCCCTGGCGTCCAGAGTCCCACTCCTCTCAGTCCCCGGTTGGGGACAGGGTCCACTCGGACATGTTCGAGCCTACCCAAATTTACCATCCTAGGTCGGCAGAGTGGACACCTGATGCCAAAGTGGCAGAGTATGTGGTGGGGAAAATCCATCAACCCCTTGAAAGGGAGGTCAGGAATAGGATGAGGGGAGAATGCCCCAGGCCCTCACTGAATGGGAAGGTGGCACACACGCCTGAAATTGATGAGAAACTATGTACCTTTTTCTCCAAGTATATGAGGGATCCCAAGAAAGGAATTGATAGGTCTTGGACGTGGTAGGGCCCTTGACCCAAATTATTCAATTGACGGAGCGTTCCAAAGAGTCAGGATCCCCTTTGTCCACGGATATTGTGGCTGGTTGGGCGCACTACCCTAAACCCTAAAACACTACCCCCTCCACTACCCAAACACCACTGCACTACCCTAAACCCTAAAACACAACCCCCAGCACGACACCCTACACTACCCAAACATAACTGCACTACCCTAAACCCTAAAACACTATCACCAGCACGACTCCCTACACTACCCAAACACCACTGCACTACCCTAAACCCTAAAACACTACCCCCAGCACGACCCCCTACACTATCCAAACACCACTGCACTACCCTAAACCCTAAAACACTAACCCCAGCATGACCCCCTACACTACCCAAACACAACTGCACTACCCTATACCCTAAAACACGACCCCCTACACTACACAAACACGACTGCACTACCCTAAACCCTAAAACACTATGCACAGCATGACCCCCTTCACTACACAAACACCACTGCACTGCACTGCCCTAAACCCTAAAACACTACCCCAGCACTACTCCCTACACTACCCAAACACCACTGCACTAACATAAACCCTAAAACACTACCCCCAGCACAACCCCCTACAATACACAAACACCACTGCACTACCCTAAACCCTAAAACACTACCCTCAGCACAACTCCCTACACTACCCAAACACCACTGCACTACCCTAAACCCTAAATCTACCCCCAGCATGACCCCCTACACTACCCAAACACCACTGCACTACCCAAACACCACTGCACTACCCTAAACCATAAAACACTACCCCCAGCATGACATCCCTACACTACACAAACACTACTGCACTACCCTAAACCCTAAAACACTACCACCAGCATGACCCCCTACACTACTCAAACACCACTGCACTACCCTAAACCCTAAAACACTACCCCAGCACGACCCCTACACTACCCATACACCACTGCACTACCCTAACCCCTAAAACACTACCCCAGCACGACCCCCTCCACTACTGCACTACCCTAAACCCTAAAACACTACCCCAGCACGACCCCTACACTACCCAAACACCACTGCACTACCCTAAACCCTAAAACACTACCCCCAGCACGACCCCCTACACTACCCAAACACCACTGCACTACCCTAAACCCTAAAACACTACCCCCAGCACGACCCCCTACACCACCCAAACACCACTGCACTACCCTAAACCCTAGAAAAGAAACCCCCACCCCATGCCCAATCCCCCTTACCTCTCACTCCTCATGGTTCCTCTCTCCTCATGGTTCCTGCTTCACGTCATCTCTGAGGGGCGGTGCACATCGTTGTGAGGAAACGGAACAGCCTCTGTTTCCTTACAACGACATGGATCGTCTACATGTTTTTAGAACGCATGGTCATTTACCATACATACCTTTACAACAAAATTCGTTGTAAAGGCATGCGTGGTAAATGACCATGCGTTCTAAAAAATGCGTAGTAATGACTTTGTGATGTACAACGCATGCGTGGTAATGCATGCATTGTAATTGTATCGCAAAGTAAAAAGTCATTGTAACGGCTGTTTACCGATCGAAGCTGGCCCCTGTTCTTCAGTGAGACGTTTATTTGATTAATTAGGAGGAAGGAATGTGGTTTTTTACCGAATAGTGCATTCCCGGCTGTTGTATTGTGAAAGTGTCCGCGTGGCATGGTTTCACTTCCGGTGAGAGAGTGGAAGAGTCTGTTTGGATCTAAAGGAGTTCTGTTGTTGGACGGGGCCGGCGCGACATGTCATCAGAAAACATAGCTAATGGAAAGCGTCCTCCCTGAAGTGTGGAGCAGTGCCATGAGAGGTCAACGAGTGTGCGTCCCACCGCAGTATGACCGTACCGCGTGACCCATGTGCCGCCTCCAGGGTACGGGAGTCAGAAGCGGCATCGCAGGTCCTTTTGAAGACCGTTGTAGCACTAATTCTACATTTTGGTACTAGGGCATTTTAACTTCGTTGTTCCTGCCAGATACAAAGAGAAGATCCTGTGTTATTCAGTGCCCTCGTTACCTTTTTTGTGGGTTGTGGTGCTTGTCACTTCGCTGCCCCGCCGGTGCACACGACTGGGCACCCCACCTCGTGTGCCATCTGCAGGGCCTCTGCCCTCGGATCACTGGTTTCAGTTTCTGGAGTGGCAACATAAACAGTTGCTCCCAAAGGACTAGCCTGAACACTTAGGTGAATATCCCCTGCACCAGCATTCCACGGAAATTCTTTCCTAGCTCTCCCACGTCAACGAGCACGGCTCCGCTCGCGACACCGTATGACGTCATCGGAGCCATAAGAGGACCTCGTCGGCGTGCTGACGTCAGTTCCCACCCATTTTTTCCGTGCCACCGAGGCAAACAGGAGACCGAGACATTTTCACATGTATACATAGTATAATAAATATATATATATTCACTGAAAAAACCATAGGTTTCAGGCACGTTATAGTTAGAAATTAGCATTTAAAAAACCTTAGAAATTCACTGAAAAACCATAGGTTTGAGGTACGTTATAGTTAGAAATTAGCATTTAAAAAACCTTAGAAATTCACTGAAAAAACCATAGGTTTCAGGGCCGTTATAGTTAGTTGGACATTTCACTCGTACAAAACCATAGAAATTCCCCCGTTATAGTTAGTACAGCTAACTATAACTCGCGCGCCCGCAATGCACTGCTGATGACGTCACATATTACATCACTCATGACATGGTCAGTGACATCACTCATGACATCACTGATGACATCTCAAATGACATCACTGATGGCATCACTGATGACATCATCCAGTGAATGTGTGTTTTTCTGAAAATTAAATATGTTTTATATATGTATATCTCAAGATCGATGGAAGAATAAATGGGTATATAAGTGTCTAAATGGATGATTTTTTTTTGTAAAATTGATTGTATAACTGACTAAGTGTATCTTAGTGAATACATGGGTTAGTGAGTAATGTTTAAATATGAAAATATCTGTATCAGTCTCTCACTTTGTGTATAAGTGGCTGCATGGGTTGTTGTGTAGCTACATGAGTGTCTATATGGGTTATTAGTTGGTTTTTTGAGTATCAGTATGAGTGTCTGAGTGTCTGTATGGTTCGGTGGGGGTATTACTTAGTGCATAGATGCATGAATGAGTGACTCACTGTTTGTATTTGTTGAAGACAGCATGTGTGCAGGACTGTATAGGTGGATGAGTATGTGTATGGGTGTGTTAGTGAGTGAATGACTGTCTCAATAGTGTCTTTATGAGTAACTACATATGTTTTAAACTAGTATATGTGAGTATTGGTGTATATAAGTGAGTATATGTGAGAGTGAGAGATTGGAAGAGTTCCTGTACAAATAAGTAGGTGTTTCTATAAGTGATTGTTTAAGAGAGTAAGTATGTGTAAGTTTCTGTAGAAGTAAGTGTGGTAGTGTGTGTATAACTGTATATGCAAGTAAATGGATGTTTGATACTTTGTTTGCATGTGTGACTGTGTGTGAGTAACTCTATGGATGAGTGGCGGTGTGTAACAGGATGTATAGGTGTATGAGTACATATGATGAGTGAGTACATGTATGAGTGACTGTATAGGGACTGTTGGTGAATGAGTGGATGTGTGTGTAGATCTTGGAATTACTGAATAGGTGTGTTGTAACTGGTATTGGTATGTCCATTGTTTTGAAAATGTTAGTTTGTATTTTTGAGTGTGTGTATCAAAGGTTATATTAGGGTGAGAGGAGGTCTGCCACTCTATCACAAGGATGATGTCATCAGTGATGTCATCAGTGATGTCATTTGAGATGTCATCAGTGATGTCATCAGTGATGTCACTGACCATGTCATGAGTGATGTAATATGTGACGTCATCAGCAGTGCATTGCGGCGCGCGAGTTATAGTTAGCTGAACTAACTATAACGTGGGAATTTCTATGGTTTTGTACGAGTGAAATGTCCAACTAACTATAACTCCCCTGAAACCTATGGTTTTTTCAGTGAATTTCTAAGGTTTTTTAAATGCTAATTTATAACTATAACGTGCCTGAAACCTATGGTTTTTTCAGTGAAATATATATATATATATATATATATATATATATATATATATATATATATATCCAAACAAGAGAAGTGCCTTCTGGGATCTTGGCCCGTCGTCAGGTGGTGCGCCGAGCCGGTGGAACCAAAACCGGACAAAGTTATCCACACAAGAAGTGCAATAAGACGCACACTCGGAATGATGATTTGCTCGTGCAAAAATTTAATACACAGTTGCTACGCATTTCGACAGTAACACTGACTTGATCACACACCGAGTGTTTACGTGAAAGTGCATTACATAGGTATGTGGTAACATAAAGAAAGGACTTCTTAAGCATAGTTCATCGAAATGCATGCAAAGTTGGCGGCCATCTTAAAACATTTAAAGATTTATACCGTATTGCCAAATTTTGTGAACATGGTAACATTGCACAAAATTCAAGTTGTCATATCCCAGCATCTCATTTCATAAACGTACTGTCAAATGGGACAAATATAATAGAAAGATCTTAAAGTAATATTGGCAACGGGACCCAATACGGCAAAGTTGCCACAAAAAACCATCCCGCGTGTGCACATGATATAAACCCAACGTAAACGTGAAGAGAAGTAAAAATCAAGTGATAGCCTCAGGGCATTGTCTGCATATAGACACACAGCTCCTACTCCACCCGAGATGGCCATCCACAATAGTAATCAAGACAATTCTAAAAGAAATCTCTACGATTGAGGATGAGTTTAATCAAAGCAGCAACCAGGAAACCATCAGGAAATTCAGGGAGGAATTGAAAGGGAGACTACACAATATGAAAAAGACATCAAATTACGCAAACAGAGGAAATTACACAGTGACTGTGTTGATTAAGAAAGTGGACATATTCTAACGTACAGTCATAAATACGATCACCTCTACAATATACAATCAACACAAGTGGACCCAGCGATGCCAATCGGTACCAGACAGGATCCTCCCGGTGCAGCACCAACCAGCGATTCAGATACCGACACCTCAGTCAACACGGCCAGTACATCTTCCAAAATTGAAATTATAACTAAACCAGCAACTTTTTTAGATGAGTACCGGATGCTGAGGAGCGGATGGCAAACGGGAAGAGCAACCCCTACACCAACTGCCCCACCAAGGGGATGGGGGCAATGTGGCAGAGGAAGAGGCAGGGGCACAGCAAACAAAGGAGAAGCAGACGGAAACAAAGGATCCAAAAAGGGAAAGGACACAGAGCCCATGGGAAACAAACGCAGAGGCTCCAAGAAGAAACAATGATGATTAATAAAACGGTAAAAAAAACATTATCAACCTTACAACCCGTCCCCTTTCCCTTTTCGAAAAGAAAACACTGTGCCTAGGACTCACTTTCTGCCCCACTGAAATTTTTAACTATTCGGAAACACATATTGACATTTTTAAGTTTATCAGGAAGCTTAAGCTTAAAAAGTGGCACAGTCTTAAGGAAAGCAGACCATCTGTAGATAGAAGGAATGATCAGGACAGACCCCCGTTTACAAATCTCACAGTTGGCGATGCTGATACACTGTTGGCCATGCATGAACTGGAATTTATCCCTGAGGGGGACAATGGGGGTGTGCCCATCACCAACAGTGACTTAGACATTGCTACAGACAGAGCGGCTTGCACTAACTTTAGACCACGCTCCGTGTTTTATCCTAACTTTCCGCTATGATGGCATTGACACGTTTCATGAAGTTGTCACCAGAGCCCTGCTTAAATACAAACACCAGAGGACACTCAGAGGTTCCCAAGTACATAACCTTTCTATCAGACAAAGGAACATCATCACATCTCTATCCAATGACAAAGAGATTGTGATTCGCCCCGCCGACAAGGGAGGAAACATTGTGCTCATGAGCAGACAGATGTACATTGCAGAAGCACGCAGACAACATGATGATCGCAGATTCTACTGTCCATGTAACACTATTACTTACAATGAGAGCATTACGACCACATGGGAGAAGCTTACAGAAAGGCAGCAATTGGGCATCATCACGTGGGAAGAATATTGTTTCCAGAAGAGGGACTACCCCAAGCTACCCATTCTGTACCTTCTCCCCAGAGTACATAAGAATCCTGTTTTTCTGCCGGGTAGACCCATTGTATCATCCCAGGGGAGTGTGTTTGAAAACATTTCTAAATATGTGGACCATTTTTTGAGGGAATATGTGACCCCTTTACACTCCCATGTCAAAGACACGAAAGATTTTCTATGTAAACTGGAAGGCACTACCTGGGATGATCAGTACTGCCTTATCACCCTCGACGTGAACTCTTTATACACTATCATAGAACACGATCAGGGGATAAAGGCATGCTCTTATTTCTTGAGCAACAAGCATATAGGTTACCTGGAACACACAAAGATGCTCATTGAAATGATGAATTTATGTCTGAAGAACAACATTTTCATGTTTAACAGGGATCTGTATAAGCAAATACTGGGCACGGCCATGGGCGCTTGCTTTGCCCCGAGCTTTGCAAATCTGTTTTTGGGCCTGTGGTAGGAGGAAATACGGAATGAGGAGATGCTTCGCTTTGATTTTTGGAAAATTGTATTGTGGCTGCGGTATATTGATGATTTGTTTATCATCTGGAGAGGCAGCGAACAGGAAGCCACTGACTTCATTGACAAACTGAATACCAACCCATACAACATAGTACTTACGCATAACATGAGCAAGGAATGCATAGAGTTCCTTGATGTCAGGATTGAAGCACAACATGGTACACTTCAGACCAGTCTGTTTCGTAAGGACACGGCAGGCAACAGTCTGCTTCATGCCCTCAGCAGCCACCCAGATGCTCTCAAATGGAGCATCCCCTATGGGGAACTGCTGAGGGCAAGAAGAAACTGTAGCACTGATGAAGCTTACTAAACTGAACAAGAGATTATGATCTCTAGATTTAGAGCCCGGGGGTATCCGGAATGGGTACTCACTCGAGCTATCAAAAAGATGAGCACGGTCAGCAGACAGCCAACACTTGATGCCTACACTAAGGAATTAGACACCACGGACACAAGGGTTATCATGACCTACAATAGGAACTCCCAGAAAATACACAAGATTCTGGCAGATAATTGGGATATCTTGAAGAGTGACCCTACAGTGGGTCAGACCATCAGCGATAGACCCATGATCACTTACAGAAGGGGCCGAAGTCTTAGGGACATCCTAGTACATGGTGACATAACTGAAACCCGGACCGGGGGTGCCCATAATCTCAAAGGTTTTTTCCCTGCGGTCATTGTGAAGCCTGCCGCTATAGCCACATGGTTAAGGAGTTCAATAATACCAGGGTCTGGCAGAAACCGAAACATTACCCAGTTTCTACCATGCAGCTCCAGTTTCGTTAAGTACGTTCTGGAATGCCCATGTAGGATGAGATATGTAGGAAGCACAACCTTGTTGGTTAAGAAAAGGATATTGGAACATCTTAGGGCCATTACCAACAGGGACCCTCACTATCCCATAGCCAGGCACTTCCAGAAGTATCACCTGTCCAATAACTCCCTTCTGCGCTTTTTTGCCATTGAACAGGTGCACATGGGCCCCAGGGGTGGCAACAGGGTACTGCTATTGCGCAAAAAAGAACCCAAGTGGATACTGGAGTTAGAGACCAAATTCCCTGGGGGGCACAACCTGGACGAAGAGTTAGCACCCCATTTACACGAGGATTAATATGCCTTATTACTGTATATGGTGACGTCTATTTTCCTCCTTGCTTCTGTGCTTTGAACAGAATGTACATGATTTTAATGTGCACTTGTATAGATTTCTACACAGGCATTTTAATGTATACTTACTTGTTAATTGTATTTCTTTCCTCACAGGAAGAAAGGAAGGGACCCACTGTATGCTGACGGACACTTCACGGGTTCCCTATCCTTTTCTTCTCCGGGCTCGGGTGTGCACATCGTTAATGATAAGAGTTTCTGTTTCTTCACTTGCATATGTTTTTATGTATTGTAATGTGGATCTCTCAACACATCATTTGCCACTTGGCGATTAGAATTTGGGCAACGTTGAGGTGCGGGGAGTCGGCCTGCCACTTGGCATATATGTCTCTGCTGTCATGTTGGGATTTCTTTATTATTTCCTTCACTGCTGCCTTAGCCTTGCAGCACCTTACCCTGGGTGGTGCATTATTTTCACCTGTCCAGTATCTTTGTGGAATTGTTTCCCTGGTATTTCCTAACAGGTTCCAATATGGCCGTTATCTTTGATTAACATTGTGGATGGCCATCTCGGGTGGAGTAGGAGCTGTGTGTCTATATGCGGACAATGCCCTGAGGCTATCACTTGATTTTTACTTCTTTTGACTTCTCTTCACCTCTACATTGGGTTTGTATCATGTGCACACGTGGGATGGTTTTTTGTGGCAACTTTGCCGTATTTGATCCTGTTGCCAATATTACTTTAAGATCTTTCTATTATATTGGTCCCATTTGACTGTACGTTTATGAACTTGAGATGCTGAGATATGACAACATGTATTTTTTGTAATGTTACCATGTTCACTAAATTTGTCAATACGGTATACATTTTTACATGTTTTAAGATGGCTGCCAACTTTGCATGCATTTCGAAGAACTGTGTATCAGAAGTCCTTTCTTTATGTTACCATATACCTATGTAATGCACTTTCACGTAAACACTCGGTGTGTGATCAAGACAGTGTAATTGTCAAAACGCATAGCAACTGAGTATTACATATTTGCACGAGCAAATCATCCTTCCGAGTGTGTGCCTTATTGGACTTCCTGTGTGGATATATATATATATATATAAATATATATATATATATATATTACCTACTGGCGGTCGCCAGTAGGTAGTTATAGTTAGAACCTAGTTTCCATAGGAAAAGCATTTGTTGATTTGCTAATAACTTTGGTGTCGTTTGGCGAATCTTCCTGAAATTCTTCAAAAGAAAAGTCTATCCAGGTCAGCTCCTATCCTGAAAGTTTGGGGGTGATTCGTCAAGCGGGGGCTGAGAAAAAAGGGGGGTCCCAAAACTCGTTTTCTCCATGTTAATTTCCATAGGAAATTTTTCGATGACTACAGCTCGAACTGCTGAACGGAATTAACCCAAATTTGGCAGAAAGGTAGAGCTTGGTTCAGAAAGCGACCTTTTTTTTAAATGGTGTAAATCCGTTCAGTATTTTTTGAGAAATTCAAAAAATAATAGTCAACAAATCAATTTCCCATAGGAAACTTTGTGCAGGGCTACAGCCGAAACTACTGAACGGAATTACTCCAAATTTGGTAGAAAGGTAGTGCTTGGATCAGAAAGCGACCTTTTTAAAAATGGTGAAAATCCGTTCAGTAGTTGCTGAGAAATTAGAAAAATAATAGTTTCGATATCTGGGCGGAGCCTAAGTCACGTGCGCGAGCTTCACTGTGATTGGCTGCTAGCACTCCAAACCAGGAAGTGTTGGCAGCCATCTTGTGGCTCGGTAGAAGCGAGTCACCCAAAAACGGAGAAAGAAAGGTATAAAACAAGAGAAGGGGGCAGGGTACAAAAACCCTGACCCACTAGGTCTGCTCACGGGGTCACAGGAGGACCCCCAGGGCCCAAAAAATCATTTAAAAAAAAAGAAGAAAATCGGCAAAAATTTGCACCTGGGTCGCGGGTTCTCACGTTTTATTTTAATGAGGCCCTTGGGTGGGCTGGGTTGCGGGGGGTATTTCTTAAAAAATAATAGCAGGGGCTCGCAGGGGTGGCGGGGGGCCACTGGAGTCCGCGCAGCCCCGGGGCTTCACTTATGTTGGGAGGGGGTTGCGCGGCCCCCCTTCTGGAGCCTTGTATGTGCTTGTAACTTTGGCATCGTTTGACGAATCTTTATGAAATTATCCAAAAGTTTCTCTTTTGGATTAGCTCTTATATTGAAAGTTTGGGAGTGAATGGTATAGGAGGGGCTGAGAAAAAGAGGGTCCTAAAACGTGTTTTCTCCATGCAATTTCCATACGAAACTTTACAGAAGACTACAGGTGAAACTGCTGAACGGAATTACGCCAAATTTGGCAGGGAGAAAGGTGATGGTCCAGAAAGCACGCTTTTGTTTAAATGGTGTAAATCCGTTCAGTAGTTTTTGAGAAATATCAAATTTTACAGATATCGATATTTGAGAATTCTGACATGTGATTGGCTGAGGGGTTACAAGCAGCAGCTTGTGGCTTATTGGCTGTGAATGGTTGAAACCAGGAAGTGTTGGCAGCCATTTTGTGATTTACTCCGTCAGCTCACATCTCTCCGTGTAGAAGCCATCGGGTTCATAGTTTTACCTCTGCGAGCACTCCAAACCAGGAAGTGTTGGCAGCCATCTTGTGGCTCGGTAGAAGCGAGTCACCCAAAAACGGAGAAAGAAAGGTATAAAACAAGAGAAGGGGGCAGGGTACAAAAACCCTGACCCACTAGGTCTGCTCACGGGGTCCCAGGAGGACCCCCAGGGCCCAAAAAATCATTTTAAAAAAAAGAAGAAAATCGGCAAAAATTTGCACCTGGGTCGCGGGTTCTCACGTTTTATTTTGATGAGGCCCTTGGGTGGGCTAGGTTGCGGGGGGTATTTCTTAAAAAATAATAGCAGGGGCTCGCAGGGGTGGCGGGGGGCCACTGGAGTCCGCGCAGCCCCGGGGCTTAACTTATGTTGGGAGGGGGTTGCGCGGCCCCCCTTCTGGAGCCTTGTATGTGCTTGTAACTTTGGCATCGTTTGACGAATCTTTATGAAATTATCCAAAAAGTTTCTCTTTTTGGATTAGCTCTTATATTGAAAGTTTGGGAGTGAATGGTATAGGAGGGGCTGAGAAAAAGAGGGTCCTAAAACGTGTTTTCTCCATGCAATTTCCATACGAAACTTTACAGAAGACTACAGGTGAAACTGCTGAACGGAATTACGCCAAATTTGGCAGGGAGAAAGGTGATGGTCCAGAAAGCACGCTTTTGTTTAAATGGTGTAAATCCGTTCAGTAGTTTTTGAGAAATATCAAATTTTACAGATATTGATATTTGAGAATTCTGACATGTGATTGGCTGAGGGGTTACAAGCAGCAGCTTGTGGCTTATTGGCTGTGAATGGTTGAAACCAGGAAGTGTTGGCAGCCATTTTGTGATTTACTCCGTCAGCTCACATCTCTCCGTGTAGAAGCCATCGGGTTCATAGTTTTACCTCTGCGAGGCAACACTGGCATCTGTGTCTGTGTGAGAACTGCCTTTCAGGCTGCCTCTCCTCATATCACCAGGTTGCGGCTATGTCTTTAGAAGCCCGTCCGTCGGCTCGGAGCTCTGTGAGTCAGTCTGTCGGCACGACCCCCTACACTACCCAAAGACTACCCAAACACCACTGCACTGTCGTAAACTCGAAAACACTACCCCAGCACGATCCCCTACACTACCCAAACACCAGTGCACTACCCTAAACCCTAAATCTACCCCCAGCACGACCCCCTACCCAAACACCACTGCACTACTCTAAACCCTAAAATACTACCCCCAGCACAACCCCCTACACTACCCAAACACCACTGTACTACCCTAAAGCATAAAACAGTAGCAGTCCATCGGCTTGCAGCTGAGCGTCTGCGAGCCGTCGTGTCCCTAGCTGTACATGTCCGAGTGAGTCCGTTAGGTGATAGGTGTGTGTCTGCTAGCAGGGCCGTTGGCCCGTTGGTGTCCCTTTGCGAGTTAGACCGAAGCTCTCCCTCTGCGAGCCAGCACGCTGGTGTGCGTTTGCGAGCCGACAGCCCGTAGCTCACACTGTGCGAGCCAAGCCGACGGCCCATAGCTCTCCCTGTGCGAGCTGAGCCCACGGGCCGCAGGTGTCCCTCTGCGAGGCTGCTCGACGGCCCGCAGGTCTCCCTGTGCTAGCCGGATCACAGCTGTCACTCTGCGAACCGATATTGGGAATATAAGGCGGCTCTTAAAAGAGCCCTTGTGTTTATTAGTTGGAGCTACATATAAGTGCGGATGCACAGCTTCAGGTTATTCAGAAAAACTCGATTTCCCTGATCTGTGAAGTGTACTCCATCACTTCTGTAGATATCAGCCATATGAAAACGTATGTTATTGTTGTAGATCGACCCCATTCTATGGTCTCTGAGGTATGCAGACACAGCTTTGTTGACATTCTTCCTAGATTTTTCAATCTGAGGACAAAATTGGTTTGACCATTTCCACTTCTGTCTTTGGCATATATTGGAATATACAAAGACAGTTTGAGGCAAAAGCAATATCAATTGTCGAAAGGTGTCCTTCATTAGCATTTCCAAACCTACCTGAGTCAATGTGCCTAGGTCGTTTCCACCACAGTACACAATCATGAGGTTAGGGTGTTGGAGATGCAAACAGGTTTTAACCAAAGGCAACAATTGGTGCCACTTCAATCCTCTTTGTCCAAACCATTTAATGTCCACATTTTGTAAACCTAGGTCTAAGTCAATACGACTCTGTTGTGCATACCTCTTGCACCAGAAAACATAGCTATGTCCTACGATCCACACTAGCATTTTGAAGGTATGGCTGGGAGGAATGGATAGATGTCTGTAGCTCATCAGTCCGTTCGTAGAATAAGAGATATGTTTAAAGATGGGGAACTACTTTTTTTGCCATACAAAACGATACCTGATTGGGAGAGGAAAAGCATTGTTTTTTAAAAGTAGGGTGCACATTCGTTTGGTGGAAAAGCATCTTTGTGATTGGTTAAGAAAAAGCAGTTTAAACGTGGAGTACTAATCATAGGATAAAATTTGCTCAACTCAACCACACCTGCTACTTGCATTTGGAAGGCACTGTTCGAACTTAAAACAATCGTGAACTTTTAACCTGCACGTGCCGTTAAATGTTCGAGAAAATGTTGCAAAAAAATATCGTTAGGTTTAAAAAAATTGATGAACGTTTAACCTGCACGTGTTGTTGAATGTTCTAGAAAGTGTGTTGATAGAATACGTTGCTCTTCTGACTTCTATGTGTCCTTGAATATTAAAAAAACTGTTTATATGGAAAAAAAACAATAGAGAGAAGTTTTGAAACCTAAAAGAATCAAGGAACTATTCTAATTTGTTCATTACATGTATTTATGTGTGGAGCAACAAAATTACAGACACAACAGCACCAGGAAGAGGAAGAAGCAGGGAGTGGGGGGACGGGGGAAGATGGCCACAATGGTACACATGCACAATTAAGTACAGCCCAACTATAGACAAACCATGGCCAAAATTAAACACACTCCACCCTCCACCCTCCACCTCCACCTCCACCTCCACACTCCACCCTTCTCCAACAAGGAGCACAAGTCACACAACCCGCCAACATCACAGCACTGAACAAGCATAGAAGTGAAAACCACACTGCCGGAAAGGGAGAAGGGTGAACAAAAGCTCACATGAAGGGACATCTCACACACAATGCAGCACGCACACACATAGGAAGCAGAGTACACCAACATCCAACACAATGTTGTCCAAACACAAAGATTCGCACAATCGAACACAGGACACAAATGCACTCGCCTGAGGCGGATAAGCGTCCAAAAGCGTCAGTACGAAACAGGCACATGAGAACGCATAAGTACAAACCCACAGTCCGGATGGGGTAGCAATTCACGTATGGCAGGCAGCCAGAGAGTCCGTGACACACACATTGGCATACAAATGAAGACACTACACATTTGGAGACAAGTGAAAATGTGGAAACTTTATAAAAAAAAGTGTGTGTCAGTACGGCCAAGAGTAGTGCCACGATATGCAGAGAAATGCAGCAGCATGCCTGAATAAGGAACGTAGGAAAACGTCCATGTTCACCTCGGGGTAGTCCAACACACGTCAGTGTCAAGCAGCGTTGGTTGTCCGCGCTTCGGACATGATTCGACGCCAATGCAGCCATGTCCACTGTTGTTTTGGGACATGTGACGAGATGTACAATGTGCAATGATGCGGAGGGACACGTGCAATGTGGCACATCGAGTCGTGGTTGCAGGTACCTTGTCACTCGTCCATGAACGCGAGTGCAGCTGCGTAAGCCACTATCTCTAATGAGTGATGGTTGGCCACAATATTTGACATGCCGTCGACGTAATCCATCAGCTGACCGGGACAGATGTGCTGACTCCAACCACTGTACCCAATGTGCACCAAAGCAGAATCAGGAAGTGGGTCAATTTGCTCACTGCATACTACGACACGTGCAATCTCCCAGGCCCAGTTCCCAACATGCATGCCAAACATCCATGCATGCCATAAACGGGCATCACCATGACAGTCCTGGTCATGGGCCAACAGGGGGCACACACACCTGTCATAATCCATGCCAGCTACCCACTCGTTGGAGAGGCACACGTCCATGCACCACTCGGATAGGCACGTGCGACATTGCAATACAGGTTGAACGCAGGTGACGTCCGCAATGCGGAAGCACAGCCGGTAAGTGATCCGCAGTACTGCCAAAGGCAGTGCACCCAGGACATGCAGCAGACGTGCAAGGTATAGGTGGACGTGCATGGAGTCGACCATGTGTTCGGGATGCTCTGCCATTGCGTCAGTGGCTCTGCTTGTAGCTGCACTGGCTTGCTGTGTGCCAGTCTTGTGGATGAAATGGCACAGCTTGGTGCAATGAGCCGGGTCTGTGTGCAATGGGTGCAGGGCAGGGGTGTGGTGGGAGTACGTGTGAAGGCCATTTCACGCACGCTAACTACGACGAAGGACTTTTGAGTGTGGGATGTGTACTCGTTGTTCTCAAATCGGGCAGTGCGTAGTGTGGGAGACGGATGCAAATATTATCGTGTCTGTCAGGGGGGGCTGGCCACTTGCAAGTTCCTTCTTGGAGTTGCAGATGTGCTACTGCAAGATAGCTCAGACACAGAACCTTTCATCCCTACAGTAAGTTCTCCAGCTGTATTCATACAGGATGTGTACAAAGGCCGGTCGTGGGTGTTGTGGGATGTCTGCGACCCTGGTCATCATGGATGAGATGCCCAGCACGTGGCACATGGGCGGGTTCACTGTGTGTTATGTTGCCAAACAGCTGCTCTTCCCTCCCACGAGCACCCACACTTTTGTACGGTGCACTGTTGTATCCCGTGCACTCCTACGGCACACCATTGTAATGCCTATTCGCGCATGTTCTGCGGCATTCCAACCACACCGTGAGACTGCAGTTTGGAGGTGGTGCATGCCACTGTACAACATCGACTGCTGCGGCCCTTGTGGCGGCCACACCAGAACACAGAGACACACTTACCGCACTTCCTGAACACGGACATGTCCGAGACACCCCGTTCCCCTTGCCGGATAGGCAGACCCCTGCGCTGACCTGTGTACGCCGGACCAGCACACGCCGCTTGTGCATGCAGGAGGATGCGTGCGTAGCTACATGTCCAGGCTCACTGCCAACGCTGAGGTGACATGGTAACGTCCGCTGACACTGTGATGTTGCAGGGCCCGTGCCTATCATGCTAACACAATGACCATACGGACACACTTGCTCAGATGCGGGTTCGGGGGGCGTTGGCGGTCCTGGGGTTGTTGCGATGAGTGTTGTGGACCTCATGGGTATCCGTGTATCATGCTCATTGACTGTATGGCACCTTTGGGTGTTTCGGTGTGGCTCTTGGCTGTGTTCCCTTTCATGCTGCAGGTAGTCATCCTGCTTAACACCAGCAGAAAGCAGGTGTAAAATCCCTGGTGCTAACGCGGCTTATCGCCGGAATTTGTTTCGCATCGCAGTTGTTGTCAAAGTTGTGATGTGGTTTTTTCGTGTACAGAAAAATAAACGAACTGGGCAGTGTATCCCATCAAGATCCAGCACGTGACCCACTATTCCCAATCAATATAAATACAATGACATTTCTTCATTGATTTTGTGTGTACACTGTAAGTGCACCCACTACCACAGTGCAATTCAATACAGGATTTTAGTATTTAGAATAAATCGCAAAGGTGCACCTCGTGTCTTTTTGCACTGGAACGCCTACTCTGCATTTCATTATCAGCACTTTAATGCAACTAAAGTTGAGATAAATATAACACACTATTCAGAAGCTGGTGCAAACTGCAGACATCACCAGTATTCCCGTGATAACTGCCCCAAAATTTAACACCATGGTGGACACCACGAAATAATAGTAATAAGAACGAGAAAGAGTCACACAGCACTTAAGTAACAACCAAAAACTTTATTGATTTTTTTTTTTATCAAACTTTATTTTTTCGTAAACGTATATATAAAGGATAAACTAAATTTAACAAACTGAACACAAAACAACAAGGCGGAAGACTCCTGTCGGGACCATGAATGTCGACGACACAGCCTGGAAAATAAAGCACAAAATAAGGACGTGTGTAATGCGCATATCAAAGGAGTGAGATACAGAGAAGGGAAAAAAAGCCAGAGAGAAAAAGAGAGGGAAGGAAAGAAAGGGAGTGAGAAAGGGAGAAGGGAGATAGAGAAAGAGAAGAAAAGGAAGGAAGAGAGTGAGAGAGAGAGTGTTATGTTATGTTATGTTATTTAGTTCCTATATAGCGCATGTACACCAACAGGTCTCTTAGCGCTTAGGAGGAAGAAAAACAGCATCAGGGTGGGGTAGTCTCCATGGTACTAAGAAGGATTAGGTCATTTCTAGTGCTTCCCTGAAAAGAATGGTTTTAAGCTGTTTCCGGAAGGGAAGCAGACCATGTTCTTTACGGAGGGTGTCGGGAAAGCTCGTCCTCCTTTGGAAGCAAAGTTACCCCGCGGGCAGACCATCTGGGCGGCTTCTGCTGAGCGGAGCGCCCGCCCAAGCACATATTTGATTAGGAGTTCCCTTATGTACCCTGGGGCGTGCCCGTAAAGGGTTTTATGGACAATGCAGAGTCCCTTGAATTTCGCTCTTTGTTTGACAGGCAGCCAGTGCAGTTTGCGCAGCAAGGGAGTGGCATGAGTTCTTCTGGGCAGCCTGAAGATCAGCCTAGCTGCGTCATTCTGTACCACCTGTAGCTTATTCGTAAGTTTCAGGGGGAGCCCGACATAGAGTGCGTTGCCATAGTCAAGTCGCGAGACGATAGTTGCTGATACAATGGTCTTCAGAGATGAAACTGAGAGCAGTGGAACCAGTTTCCTCAGCTGTCTTAGAAGACCAATGCATGTGCCCACCACCGAGTTAACTTGGTTAGTCATAGAAAGCTCAGAGTCGATCTTAATTCCCAAGCTTTTTACAACTGGTGATGGGCTGGGACAGGCCCCCAGCTCTTGGGGCCAAAACAAGCCGCTCCATGGATTGTTTTTTACTGGAATTACTAGGACTTCGGTTTTATCTGGATTAATTTTTAGGGAGTTTGCAGTCATCCAGTTTATTGTGAACCTGAGGATAGAAGAAGAGTGAAGAGAGGGAAGTGAGAGAGAGATAGAGAGATACTGCCGCCCCTGCGCATCCATGACCAAATAATTACCTGCTGCCACCGGAGTGTCTACCAGTGGGCGCTCCACGTGCCCGTCAAAGCTCCGCGGCCCGGCAGATCTCACAGATGTCGCTGAGTCCTGAGTCATGAATGGCAGAGACCACATCAGCTTCTCCGCGGCCCGGCAGATCTCACACATGTCGCTGAGTCCTGAGTCATCAATGGCGGAAACCTCATCAGCTTTTGGTGCCGCTAACCCTGTGCAATGCAAGTCAGCGCCACGTGGTGGTAGGCCGCTGACGGCCATACAACTTAGGGTGCGACTAACCCTGTGCAACTCAAGTCTGCGCCACGTGGCCGAAGGCCCCTGACGGCCACATCAGCTTCGGGTGGCACTAACCCTGTGCAACTCAAGTTCGCGCCACGTGGTGGTAGGCCCCTGACGGCCACATTAGCTTCGGGTGGCAGTAACCCTGTGCAACTCAAGTCCGCGCCACATGGTGGTAGGCCCCTGACGGCCACATCAGCTTCGGGTGGCAATAACCCTGTGGAACTCAAGTCCGCGCCACGTGGTTGTAAGCCCCTGATGGCCATAGAGCTCAGGGTGCGACTAACCCTCTGCGCAACTTTTCATGGAGTCTTTATGATTGAGACCCGTGGAGCGTCCACCATCCAGTCACCACCGGCAATAAAGGATGTGACGTTGTGGATCCATTATATTTGTGTGGTCACATGGCCTGTGACGCATGTGCCGGATGGGTGTGGTGTGTGTGCAAACCTGCCCTCAGGGAGTGGCTGTGACATGTTGACAACTAGACCACTGACCTGCACACCAACAGCGAGGACGCCTGCGACAGGTAGCTATGTGGGGGGGGGGTGAAAACGTGTTTTCTCAATGGATTTTCCATAGGAAACTTTAGACAAGGCTACAGGTCAAACTGCTGAACGGAATTACGCCAAATTTGGCAGGGAGAAAGGTCTTGGTCCAGAAAGCGCGGTTTCTCGCATCGAGTGAAAATATAAAAGAAAGGTCTTGGGGACAATTTAATATACCGGAGCTCTGTTTCTGCGAGATAACTCTTTCACGCTCCGTCTGCCCAACATCACCACTTCGCAGCTATGCCGTTAGAAGCCAGTCCGTCGGCTTGCAGCTCTCTACGTTTGCGAGCTAGTACGCTACTGTGCCTGTACCTCTGCAAGGTACTACGCTGCTGTTCCTTTGGGAGCGGACATGTCGTAGTACTGCGTGTGTGAGTCGAGAGGACGGGCCGCAGTTGTCCCTCTGCGAGCCTGGTTGCGAACTGTTCATAACTCACACTACATAAGCATTGAAAAACCATTTTGTGATTCAGTCCGTCAGCTGGCATCTGTCCGAGGCATTACTGAAAACATATCAGAGTTCTTTCTGTGAGAGATACCCCTTTCACGCTGCCTCTCTCCACATCAGCAGGTAACGCACCCTCTTCCCACATTACCAACATACCCCCAACAACCTTCTTGGGCCCGGAAGTGTCCCTGTGCGGTTGGACAAACAAGAATCTTAGTCATGTATAGGTTTACATATAAAACATTTTATTTAAAGAAAACAACAACAAATAAAACTGAAGGGAGTCTGGTGCTGTGGTCGCTGCCACGAAGTTGGGGTCACTGCCATTCAGGACTCAGGACACAGTTCCACATGTGGGATCGGCTTGTATTGAACAGGGTTAGTGGCACTACGTGTCACGCCTTGTGTTGTACAGGGTTAGTGGCACCACGTGTCGCCGGCCTTGCATATGGAAATATGCCTCACTAACCAAAGGGAGTATGGTGCTGTGGTCGCTGCCACGGACTTGGGGTCACTGCCATTCAGGACTCAGGACACAGTTCCACATGTGGGATTGGCTTGTGTTGAACAGGGTTAGTGGCACCACGTGTCGCCGGCTTGTGTTGAACAGGGTTAGTGGCACCACGTGTCGCGGCTTGCGTTGAACAGGGTTAGTGGTACCATATGTCGCAGGCTTGTGTTGAACAGGGTTAGTGGCATCACGTGTCGCGACTTGTGTTGAACAGGGTTAATGGCACCACGTGTCCAAAGTTGGAATTGCGAGCTCTGCTGCCCGCAGTGTAGACTGCTAATGAGTGTTCGTTTGCACTTGAAAATGAATTTGGTGATTGTACTAAAGCTATAACTGATATAAAAAATGTTCTTGAAGAAAGGATACTAAAAGGATATTATGTAGATTTTAGGCCTGTGATAGTTACTTGCCTAGTGGACTCTGTAATTAATGAATCAATACTTAATTTTAATTGTGAGCCCTAATGACCGCAGTGTAGGTGTATCATGAAAAGATTTAATAAGTATAGTATATATATATATATTATCTACTGGCTGTCGCTAGTAGATAGTTATAGTTAGGACCTATTTTCCATAGGAAATCCACAACATTCTATTTGAAATAACTTTGGCGCCGGTTGACGAATCTTCGCGAAATTTTCAAAACTTATGGCTCGCTCCTATCCTGAAAGTTTCGGGGTGATTCGGCAAGCGGGGGCCGAGAAAAAAGGGGGGTCCCAAAACATGTTTTCCCCATGCAATTTTCCATAGGAACCTTTCATCGCAGCTACAGCCTGAACTGCTGAACGGAATTACACCAAATTTGGCAAAAAGGTAGCCCTTGGTTCAGAGTCGTGCCTTTTGGTTAAATGGTGTAAATCCGTTCAGTAGTTCCTGAGAAATTTGAAAAAGAAAACACATATATATCTGGGCGGAGCCTAACCACACATGTCATCGTGAGATCTGATTGGCTGTCAGCACTTTATCCTGGAATTGCTGGCAGCCATCTTGGGACCAATATAAATGATAGTACCCCATTGAAATGCATTGTAGTGAATCGAAGATTTTGAGGTTTACCAAAAGGAGAACTATAAAGGGTGATAACAGACTTTAGTTACATTAGAATTCATTTGTTGATGGTACCATACTAATTTCAGGATTTGTGGTGTGTTCTAAGGTGATTTTACCCTGTGAAAAACCTTCTGCTGGGATATCATGAATCATGTTTGAGAGAAAACTATTTTCACATGCTTGTCCCATACAGTTTTGGAAGGTGCTCCAGAAGCTAAAATGAGAGCATATTTTCTGTAAATTCACATTATCTTTCTCAGTCATGTGAGAATGAAGTCTGACATTCTCAGTAAAACATGTACATCCAACAAGGGCAGAGACTGTCAGTTGATTCCTTTGTGTTCTACTGCAGCTTCCCAGAGTGTTCTAAAGAACAACTAGAGTGCTAACAGCCTTACTTATGACAAAAGTATGGCACACCTGAAGCCATCTTCATTGGAATAAACTGGTAACACTAAAAACATTTAATTTAAAAAGGAACAAAATGATGGGGTTCATTTTGTCATAGAAATTATGGTTAGTGCTGTAGAAAGAAAAATTAGGACATGTTTCAAGTGTGATCTCAAATATCTTCCTGTTATATTTCAACAGGAGCAGCCTGTCAGTTGATGCCTTTGTGTTCTACTGCAGCTTCCCAGAGTATTCTAAAAAACAACTAGAGCGCTAACAGTCTTACTTATGACAAAATTATGGCACACCTGAAGCCATCTTGATTGGAATAAACTGGTAACTCTTAAAACATTTAATTTAAAAAGGAACAAAATGAGGGGGTTCATTTTGTCATAGAAATTATGGTTAGTGCTGTAGAAAGAAAAATTAGGACATGTTTTAAGTGAGATCTCAAATATCTTCCTGTTATATTTCAACAGGAGCAGCCTGTCAGTTGATGCCTTTGTGTTCTACTGCAGCTTCCCAGAGTGTTCTAAAGAACAACTAGAGAGCTAACAGTCTTACTTATGACAAAAGTATGGCACACCTGAAGCCATCTTGATTGGAATAAACTGGTAACACTTAAAACATTTAATTTAAAAAGGAACAAAATGAGGGGTTCATTTTGCCATAGAAATTATGGTTAGTGCTGTAGAAAGAAAAATTAGGACATGTTTTAAGTGAGATCTCAAATATCTTCCTGTTATATTTCAACAGGAGCAGCCTGTCAGTTGATGCCTTTGTGTTATACTGCAGCTTCCCAGAGTGTTCTAAAGAACAACTAGAGCGCTAACAGTCTTACTTATGACACAATTATGGCACACCTGAAGCCATCTGGATTGGAATAAACTGGTAACACTTAAAACATTTAATTTAAAAAGGAACAAAATGATGGGGTTCATTTTGTCATAGAAATTATGGTTAGTGCTGTAGAAAGAAAAATTAGGACATGTTTCAAGTGTGATTTCAAATATCTTCCTGTTATATTTCAACAGGAGGAGCCTGTCAGTTGATGCCTTTGTGTTCTACTGCAGCTTCCCAGAGTGTTCTAAAGAACAACTAGAGCGCTAACAGTCTTACTTATGACAAAAGTATAGCACACCTGAAGCCATCTTGATTGAAATAAACTGGTAACACTTAAAACATTTAATTTAAAAAGGAACAAAATGAGGGGGTTCATTTTGCCATAGAAATTATGGTTAGTGCTGCAGAAAGAAAATTTACGGCATGTTTTAAGTGAGATCTCAAATCCTCTTCTATTTCATTAGAAAATTCTGACATGCAGACTGAAACAATCACTTTCAATACCAGCAGTAGACTTCCAGTTAACTCCCTGGTGAGCAGTAGCTTTAGTACAGTGATCTAATGAACAACTAGAGTGCTAACATTCTGAATTTATGGAAAATGTGTGACACATCTGAATGCCTTCTTGATGGAATCAAAGTAAAAACTGAAAGCATTTCCTACTGAGGAGACTGCAGTAAATGACGAAATTAGGAAACTTCATAACAAATAAGTCTCCCAAGATGGCCACCAGAGAAAAAAGAGCCCAAATGTAGCACAAATATCACCCAGATGTAGCCCACATATAGCCCAATGACAGAAGTGTGCAAAACACTTTTTATTTTTAGTTTTTCTGCAGTTTTATATAGTGCAAACTGGTCAGGTATTGGAGCGTTACATCTTACTTGGACCCCTTATTGCGTATTTTGCACAAAGTACATGAGATTGATCTTGCGAAACATTGAACTTTACGATTCTGTTAACCTGAAGTTGCTCTGAACCGGGCTTTGTAACACCCGTTTTTACCTACTGGTTTTAATTAATTCTCACTGTATTGTATTAGGAAAGAGGATTTACTGTTTTTATGTACACTTTTATGATCTATGTTTCTAAATCAGATCAAATAAAGTTTAATGAATTCTATGGCAGGACGGAGGCGAGGATTATGCATATCTTTCCTCACTTTATTTGCATAGCAGTTCAAAGAAAACGTAACACAACAATCATTAAACAAAAGACTACACAACCCATGAACCATTAGGGGGTAGTCTCCAAGGCAACTATAGTCCAATCATATCACAGTCCATCGTATATAATATCGTGACGTCCCTTCCGCTTCCCTCTTTCTTCACTGCTCGTCAGTTAAGTGCATTCCTTACATTCTTGGCTTAATCTGACGTTGTTGCTGTTTGTATAGCGGTTTCTTGTGCACGTTATTAGCATTATTGCCTTGGTATTGTTTCATATTCCCTGCGCAGCAGGCTCTTGCCCGAGCGCGTTCTCCCCTCGCAGTTTCTCCCGCTGTGTGCTCTGCACGTGGTGAGATCCTGTCAGGCGCGTCTGGTCCGAGCTCCGTCGAGCGCTCCCGCTGGTCTTTACGCGTGTTTGGGAATGCGGTCACTCCTTTAGTGTCCGCTTGATTCCCGACCAACCCTCGCCTAATTTTGACACCGCTACGCGGTGATTTCCCCACACGGCCACGTTAGTGACCAGCGCCACCTGGTGGTGGTAATTGGTATTGCGCCTCAGTCTATTCTTATAACAGCTTCGGGGAAAGCCCAGCTGTTAGACCACCGGCGAGGGGGCTGTCTTAAGGATTTTAAGGGCATTTGTTCTGTGCTCACACCCTCTGCTATCATGTCTTCTCCAGAAGACCATTTTTACTACTCCTACCAGGAAGTGGAGGAGGAATGGCCCCCCAACTTCTCCCTCCAGCAGTGGACCAAGCCCTCTCTCTGGCTATTTCTAGGGCGCTGGCTCCTCTTAGGGATCAGGTTGATAAGCTGGCGAAAAGCATCCCTGGGGTGTTCAGTGACCCAGATCTGGTGGTGGCGGGTCCAAGTAGCTCCCAGATGGGGAATAAAAGGACCGTTAAGCATAACGCGGGGCACTTGGAAGGATTTGATAAACTTACAGAGACCTTCCTCAAGAGTGTGCGAACGCTAAAACATGCACCCTGCCGGGAGGAGGAGGGGCCCCGAGAAAATTGCGACACTGTCACCACTATTGTAGACCCCGACGGCAGGTTTCCCTTAGAGGGAGAGGGTGTATCGGGGGACAATTTCTCCTCCGATGAGGATAATGACTCGGGGCGTCCCTGGCGTCCAGAGTCCCACTCCTCTCAGTCCCCGGTTGGGGACGGGGTCCACTCGGACATGTTCGGGCCTACCCAAATTTACCATCCTAGGTCGGCAGAGTGGACACCTGACGCCAAAGTGGCAGAGTATGTGGTGGGGAAAATCCATCAACCCCTTGAAAGGGAGGTCAGGAATAGGATGAGGGGAGAATGCCCCAGGCCCTCACTGAAGGGGAAGGTGGCACACACGCATGAAATTGATGAGAAACTATGTACCTTTTTCTCCAAGTATATGAGGGATCCCAAGAAAGGAATTGATAGGTCTTGGACGTGGTAGGGCCCTTGACCCAAATTATTCAATTGACGGAGCGTTCCAAAGAGTCAGGATCCCCTTTGTCCACGGATATTGTGGCTGGTTGGGCGCACTACCCTAAACCCTAAAACACTACCCCCTCTACTACCCAAACACCACTGCACTACCCTAAACCCTTAAACACTACCCCCAGCACGACACCCTACACTACCCAAACACCACTGCACTACCCTAAACCCTAAAACACTACCACCACCACGACTCCCTACACTACACAAACACCACTGCACTACCCTAAACCCTAAAACACTACCACCAGCACAACCCCCTACACTACCCAAACACCACTGCACTACCCTAAACCCTAAAACACTAACCCCAGCATGACCCCCTACACTACCCAAACACCTCTGCACTACCCTATACCCTAAAACACGACCCCCTACACTACACAAACACGACTGCACTACCCTAAACCCTAAAACACTACCCACAGCATGACCCCCTTCACTACACAAACACCACTGCACTACCCTAAACCCTAAAACACTACCCCAGCACTACCCCCTAAACTACCCAAACACCACTGCACTAACAAACCCTAAAACACTACCCCCAGCATAAGCCCCTACACTACACAAACACCACTGCACTACCCTAAACCCTAAAACACTACCCCCAGCACGACTCCCTACACTACCCAAACACCACTGCACTACCCTAAACCCTAAATCTACCCCCAGCACGACCCCCTACACTACCCAAACAGCACTGCACTACCCTAAACCATAAAACACTACCCCCAGCATGACCCCCACACTACACAAACACCACTGCTCTACCCTAAACCCTATAACACTACCCCCAGCACAACCCCCTACACTACCCAAACACCACTGCACTACCCTAAACCCTAAAACACTAACCCCAGCATGACCCCCTACACTACCCAAACACCACTGCACTACCCTATACCCTAAAACACGACCCCTACACTACACAAACACGACTGCACTACCCTAAACCCTAAAACACTACCCACAGCATGACCCCCTTCACTACACAAACACCACTGCACTACCCTAAACCCTAAAACACTACCCCAGCACTACCCCTAAACTACCCAAACACCACTGCACTAACAAACCCTAAAACACTACCCCCAGCATAAGCCCCTACACTACACAAACACCACTGCACTACCCTAAACCCTAAAACACTACCCCAGCACGACTCCCTACACTACCCAAACACCACTGCACTACCCTAAACCCTAAATCTACCCCCAGCACAACCCCTACACTACCCAAACACCACTGCACTACCCTAAACCATAAAACACTACCCCCAGCATGACCCCCTACACTACACAAACACCACTGCACTACCCTAAACCCTAAAACACTACCACCAGCATGACCCCCTACACTACTCAAACACCACTGCACTACCCTAAACCCTAAAACACTACCCCAGCACGACCCCCTACACTACCCATACACCACTGCACTACCCTAAACCCTAAAACACTACCCCCAGCACGACCCCCTACACTACTGCACTACCCTAAACCCTAAAACACTACCCCCAGCACGACCCCCTACAATACCCAAACACCACTGCACTACCCTAAACCCTAAAACACTACCCCCAGCACGACCCCTACACCACCCAAACACCACTGCACTACCCTAAACCCTAGAAAAGAAACCCCCACCCCATGCCCAATCCCCCTTACCTCTCACTCCTCATGGTTCCTCTCTCCTCGTGGTTCCTGCTTCATGTCATCTCTGAGGGCGGTGCACGTCGTTGTGAGGAAACGGAACAGCCTCTGTTTCCTTACAACGACATGGATCGTCTACATGTTTTTAGAACGCATGGTCATTTACCATACATACCTTTACAACAAAATTCGCTGTAAAGGCATGCATGGTAAATGACCATGCGTTCTAAAAAATGCGTAGTATTGACTTCGTTATGTACAACGCATGCGTGGTAATGCATGCGTTGTAATGGTATCGCAAAGTAAAAAAGTCGTTGTAACGGCTGTTTACCGATCGAAGCTGGCCCCTGTTCTTCAGTGAGACGTTTATTTGATTAATTAGGAGGAAGGAATGTGGTTTTTTTACCTAAAAGTGCATTCCCGGCTGTTGTATTGTGAAAGTGTCCGCGTGGCCTGGTTTCACTTCCAGTGAGAGAGTGGAAGAGTCTGTTTGGATCTAAAGGAGTTCTGTTGTTGGAAGGGGCCGGCGCGACATGTCATCAGAAAACATAGCTAATGGAAAGCGTCCTCCCTGAAGTGTAGAGCAGTGCCATGAGAGGTCAACGAGTGTGCGTCCCACCGCAGTATGACCGTACCGCGTGACCCATGTGCCGCCTCCAGGGTACAGGAGGCAATAGCGGCATCACAGGTCCTCTTGAAGACCGTTGTAGCACTAATTCTACATTTTGGTACTAGGGCATTTTAACTTTGTTGTTCCTGCCAGATACAAAGAGAAGATCCTGTGTTATTCAGTGCCCTCGTTACCTTTTTTGTGGGTTGTGGTGCTTGTCACTTCGCTGCCCCGCCGGTGCACACGACTGGGCACCCCATCTCGTGTGCCATCTGCAGGGCCTCTGCCCTCGGATCACTGGTTTCGGTTTCTGGAGTGGCAACATAAACAGTTGCTCCCAAAGGACTAGCCTGAACACTTAGGTGAATATCCCCTGCACCAGCATTCCACGGAAATTCTTTACTAGCTCTCCCACGTCAACGAGCACGGCTTCGCTTGTGACACCGTATGACGTCATCGGAGCCATAAGAGGACCTCGTCGGCCTGCTGACGTCAGTTCCACCCATTTTTTCCGTGCCACCGAGGCAAACAGGGGACCGAGACCTTTTCACACGTATACATAGTATAATAAATATATATATATTCACTGAAAAAACCATAGGTTTCAGGCACGTTATAGTTAGAAATTAGCATTTAAAAAACCTTAGAAATTCACTGAAAAAACCATAGGTTTCAGGCACGTTATAGTTAGAAATTAGCATTTAAAAAACCTTAGAAATTCACTGAAAAAACCATAGGTTTCAGGGGCGTTATAGTTAGTTGGACATTTCACTCGTACAAAACCATAGAAATTCCCCCGTTATAGTTAGTTCAGCTAACTATAACTTGCGCGCCCGTAATGCACTGCTGATGACGTCACATATTACATCACTCATGACATGGTCAGTGACATCACTGATGACATCTCAAATGGCATCACTGATGACATCACTGATGACATCATCCAGTGAATGTGTGTTTTTCTGAAAATTAAATATGTTTTATATATGTATATCTCAAGGTTGATGGAAGAATAAATGGGTATATAAGTGTCTAAATGGATGATTTTTTTGTAAAATTGATTGTATAACTGACTAAGTGTATCTTAGTGAATACATGGGTTAGTGAGTAATGTTTAAATATGAAAATATCTGTATCAGTCTCTCACTTTGTGTATAAGTGGCTGCATGGGTTGGTGAGTAGCTACATGAGTGTCTATATGGGTTATTAGTTGGTTTTTTGAGTATCAGTATGAGTGTCTGAGTGTCTGTATGGTTCGGTGGGGAGTATTACTTAGTGCATAGATGCATGAATGAGTGACTCACTGTTTGTATGTGTTGAAGACAGCATGTGTGCAGGACTGTATAGGTGGATGAGTATGTGTATGGGTGTGTTAGTGAGTGAATGACTGTCTCAATAGTGTCTTTATGAGTAACTACATATGTTTTAAACTAGTATAAGTGAGTATTGGTGTATATAAGTGAGTATATGTGAGAGTGAGAGATTGGAAGAGTTCCTGTACAAATAAGTAGGTGTTTCTATAAGTGATTGTTTAAGAGAGTAAGTATGTGTAAGTTTCTGTAGAAGTAAGTGTGGTAGTGTGTGTATAACTGTATATGCAAGTAAATGGATGTTTGATACTTTGTTTGCATGTGTGACTATGTGTGTGAGTAACTCTATGGATGAGTGGCGGTGTGTAACAGGATGTATAGGTGTATGAGTACATATGATGAGTGAGTACATGTATGAGTGACTGTATAGGGACTGTTGGTGAATGAGTGGATGTGTGTGTAGATCTTGGAATTACTGAATAGGTGTGTTGTAACTGGTATTGGTATGTCCATTGTTTTGAAAATGTTAGTTTGTATTTTTGAGTGTGTGTATCAAAGGTTATATTAGGGTGAGAGGAGGTCTGCCACTCTATCACAAGGATGATGTCATCAGTGATGTCATCAGTGATGTCATTTGAGATGTCATCAGTGATGTCATGAGTGATGTCACTGACCATGTCATGAGTGATGTAATATGTGACGTCATCAGCAGTGCATTGCGGGCGCGCGAGTTATAGTTAGCTGAACTAACTATAACGGGGGAATTTCTATGGTTTTGTACGAGTGAAATGTCCAACTAACTATAACGCCCCTGAAACCTATGGTTTTTTCAGTGAATATATATATACTGAAGTTCCCAGCTCGTGTTGCCGCGCTGCAAGGAAAGCCCGCACTCCAGGTAAGTCCACAGAAGTATCTTTATTCACAGCTGACGCGTTTCAACAAAACGGTCTTTGTCAAAGCTAGGGGAAACATTGTGAAAGTGTGCTCTATATACTCCAGAAAGACACTGTTGCATAAACCATAAACATAGGAAAAATACTTAAGCACATTACGTAATGCATGCTCATCAGTCAAAGGAAAACAGACTTCATGGGTCCAACATAAAACATTTTTTTTAAAATGTTTTATCCCTGCAAAATCATATAAAACAAGGTGTCTAACCAAAATAAAAATTAAATTAAATTAAAAAGCCATATTGAAGGAAATGCAAGTGCATGTAGGCAAAAGTGCTACTACATCTCATAGGGTGTCCAGAACGGCGTCATGAAAGTACATAGCTGCCGGTCCAGTGACCTAAGTAGGCATACAGTGGTGGTAAGGGCCTGTATGTACCTCAGGGTGTTGCAATAACAGTCGGGGGTGGGAAAAACAATAATGTTGCGGTGATGATGGTCCAGTGACCTTTGGATGCAGTAGTGCAAACAACCACCAAACACATGTGGAAAAGTAGGTATCCATCTACCCCCATGACAGTGACTATGCAAGTGTGCATGGGGTGAGACAAACCAGGCATGCTTACCATGTATGCTTGTTCATGACTTAAGTGTTAGGGAACTGCCGACTCAAAAGTTAATATAAGGAGAGGTCGCCCCAGAAGAAAAAAGTGGGGGGAAAGGCAGGGGAAAATGGAGAGAGAGTGTGCCTGGAGACAGTGTGGGGCAAGCCTGGAGAAAGGACGGGCTGGAAAGTGGGGAAGGAATATCTAAATCTAAACGATGCTGGAAGGGGTCAGAAACAGATCACAGCGGAAGTGGAAGGACAGTACTATCCTAAGTGGACATGGAGTTTCTCATCCTGGTTGAGGCCCCCCGGGTGCTTGCTGTTGAGACTGATGAAATAACGGGATTCCAGTCTTCTGTGTACTCGTTATCTGTCGCCACCTCGGGTCTTGGCAGGTACCCTGTCAATTCCAAAAAAGGAAACTTTAAGATTATGAGAATCAATAGGGCCATGTAATGTGTTGTAATGCCTGGCCATGGGGTATGCAGCATCATTGTTTTTAATTGCCCTGAGATGCTCTAGGACTCGCTTCTTAACCGGAAAGATCGTGCTGCCCACATACCTCAGACCACAGTCGCAGATAAGGACATACACTACAAAATCACTATTGCAGTAAATGAAAGGCCTGATCTTGTGTTGTTTGCCATTGGGTAAGGGGACCACCTTAACATTGGTGCTGTGGGCGCACGCCTTGCATTTACCACATTTGTAAAACCCAGGGAGTTCCCTCAGCCACGTACCGCTTTGCATCTGGTCTGGTTCATTAGGCATATGTTCCAGCATGTCTCTGAGTGAGTTGCTGCTCCGATATGTGATGTGGGGGCTCGGGCTCACCAGTTTGCCGATGGTTGGGTCCTAACCAAGTGCCAGTGTTTCCTGACTATTGCTTGTACCTCAGTGCAGCAAGAGTTGTAGGTAGTGATGAGCCTGATCTCCGGTTTGGTGTCTCCACATGATTTAGGCTGCAACAAGGTTTCTCTCTTAACCTTACTGACTTTGAGTCTGGCCTCCTCCACTACCTTTCGTGTGTACCCTCTCTGCAGAAATCTCCCTACCATCTTCCCCTCCTCTTGCTCGTAACCCTTCAGTGTGCTACAGTTTCTTTTAGCTCTGAGAAGTTCCCCGTAGGGGATGCTACATTTGAGTTTGGGGGGTGGTGGCTGGTAGCATGGAGGATACTGTTACCCGCCGTCTCCTTTCTGTGTAAGCTCATCTGTATTGTGTCATTTTGCACTTCCACCACTACATCCAGGAAATCAATCCTACTTGTGCTGGTTTTACTGGTGAACTTAAGGTTCAAATCATTGACAGATATAGCATCCAAGAACTCATCTAGGATAGATTGTGGGCCATCCCAAACAAGGAAAATGTCATCAATATATCTGGTCCAAAGGACCAGATGTTTTGTGTATTCTTCAAAACCCTCAGACCAGATACATTCCGACTCCCACCAGCCCATGAACATGCAGGCATAGCTCGGCACGAAGCAACTCCCCATGGTAGTTCCGGAGAGTTGCCTGTACCACTGCTTGCAGGAAATAGTTATTCTCCATACAAAACTGAAGCATCTCCAGTAAAATGGTGGTGTGGCTGTATGTGGCTATGGGTCTGTCCCTGAAAAAGTGTTTGCAAGCCTTAATGCCTAAATCATGCTGGATGCACGTGTACAGTGAGACGACATCCACTGTGGCAAAAATATAGCTAGATTGCCATGGGATGCCCGAGACCTTGGAAATAAAGTCCATGCTGTCACGGCAGTTAGAGGGTAAGTATATATATATATATAGATATTACCTACTGGCGGGCGCCAGTAGGTAGTTATAGTTAGAACCTAGTTTCCATAGGAAAAGCGTTTTTTGATTTGCCAATATCTTTGGCGCCGTATGACAAATCTTCGCAAAATTTTCAAAACTAATGGGGCGCTCCAGTCAGCTCCTGTCTTGAAAGTTTCGGGGTGATTCGTCAAGCGGGGGCCGAGAAAAAAGGGGGGTCCCAAAACACATTTTCTCCATGTTCATTTCCATAGGAAACTTTACACAAAGCTACAGCCCGAACTGCTGAACGGAATGACACCAAATTTGGCAAAAAGATAGCCCTTGGTTCAGAAAGCAACCTTTTTTTAAATGGTGTAAATCCGTTCAGTAGTTCCTAAGAAATTCAAAACAGAAAAATATCGATATCTGAGCACCAAGGAGGATTTGCAAACCCTCCCGAGCACGAGCTTCATTCTGATTGGCTGCCAACACTCCAAACCAGGAAGTGTTGGCAGCCATCTTGTGACTCTGTAAAACCGAGTCACAAGACAAAAAAAGATTATAAAACCAAGAAAAGGGGGCAGGGTAGAAACACCCGTACCCCCTAGGCCTGCTCAGGGGGTCACACAAGGACCCCCAGGGCCAATAAAAGCATACATTTTTTTTTTTAATTGGCCAAATTCGTGCTGGGTGTGCAATCCGGTCGAGAAAATAAGAAAAAATGAAGCGCTTCGTTTTTTATAAGCCCCCGGGTGGGCCAGGTCCCGGAGGCAATGTGCAATAAATTAGCAGGGGCCCGTGGGGGCCCCCGCAGCCCCGGGGACTGCCACCTCCCCGGGGCTTTATCCATTATGTGTGGGGGTCACGCAGCCCCTCCACAACCCCAGGGACCCCCACCCCCCCAGGGCTTGAAAAAAATGCATGGGGGGGCTCCTGACCCCCCCCATGCTGCCCGGGGGACTGCTACCTCCCCGGGGCATTGATCATTTGGGCGGGGGGGCCTTCTGGGCCCCCCCAAGCCCTGGGGAACACCACCTCCCCGGGAGTTAAATTAAAATTATAAAGTGTAGGGGGGCTCCTGCCCCTCCCCACACTGCCCCGGGTACCACCACCTCCCCGGGGCATTGATCATGAAGTGCAGGGGGCCACACGGCCCCCCCGCAGCCCCGGTGACAGACACCTCCCCGGGGCTTCAATTATGTAATGTAACTGCTGCTCAGGGGATGAAGTCCACTTTAGTCGTGAGGTCCTCAGGACACAAGAGGACCTCATTGCCCCACTAGCAGTGTGCCAGGAGGTGCATTTGCAGAGTGGTGTAAAAAGGGGGCGTGGCCTCAGACCACTCAGTAATCTAGCTGTGTGGGGCTTACTGGAGGTACCTGGTGGGCTAGTTGGCCCCTAGGGACCTTCAGGATTCAAGGGGACTTAATCCCCCAACCCAGAATGGGCCAGGTGGCGCGTTTGCAGAGTGGTGGAGAAAGGGGGCATGGCCTGTGCCCACCTTTCAGCAATCCCACTATCTGGGGCATACTGTAGGTATAAGGTAGGCTAGTTGGCCCCTAAGGATCCCCAGCAGCGAAGGGGACTTTAATCCTTATCCAAGAGCGCACCAGGAAGTGGGTTTGCAGAGTGGTGTGGTAAGTGGGCGTGGCCTTCTATGAGAACTTAGCAGTCCTGCTGTGTGGGACTTACTGTAGGTAATAGGAGGGGTAGTTGGCCCCCACGGTTCACCTTGGGGGCCAACTACCCCTCCTGTTACCTCCAGTAAGTGCCACACAGTGGGATTGCTGAGAGGTCTTCGGAGGCCACGCTCACCTTTCTCCACCACTCTGTAAATGCGCCTCCTGGTGCAGTACTGGTTGGGGGATGAAGTCCACTTTACTCCTGAGGGACTTTGGCAACCAAGTAGCCCTCCTGGTACCTCCCGTAAGTCCTATGCAGAGGAATTCCTGAGCGCTGGTTGGAGGCCAAGGCCCCTTTCTCCGCCACTCTGCAAACGTGACTACCAGTTAAAGAAAGCATTTGTAATGTAATAGGTCTCGCATTGCAAGAGTTAGAGCTATTGGCGTTGTAAATCTAAAAGTTTTTTACTAATGTTTTTTGGAGTGGAGTGGATGTACTTTGTGTATAGTGGAATTATGTGGTATGTTGTGCAATGAAATTATGTGGATAAAAGTATGTGGTATTTAGTGTATAGGAATTATGTAGAGTGGGATTATGTGTTATCGAAAGTAATTATGTGGTATGGTAGTCTGTGTTGTGGAGTGGTAACCTCAGGTTTAGTCTTCCTCGTTTCCATAGAAGCTAAATTATGAACTCAATGAGACAAAAAGAGGAAGTAATCACTGAGGAGCACTTCTGGACCGAGTCAGAGGTATGAGCAGGGCCATTGGAATTATGCGACTGTTTGGCTGCACCGACTTTCGCACAATTATACATTTTCCGCATTAGCCACATAATCCATCATCTGCTGCCTAATCTGCAGATTTGAACAAAAAAAGCCTTGTTTCTAGCTCAAATGGCTCAAACGTTACCTAAAATGCAGCGACAAGTGTTACAGCGTGGTGGAAGGCCCTTTGCAAACCTGGAATGGTCACCTGTTACTTATTGCTAAATGTGGTTGTTAAATTGGTACTAATGGTGTGCAAACCACTCTTGCTTCTTTCTGCGCCTCTCTTGCCACTTTCTGCATTTCTGTTGCTTCTTTCTGCAACTTTCTTTTTCTTCTGCACTTCTTTTGACTCTTTCTGCTCATCTCTTCTACTTTCTGTACCTCTCTTGCCTCTTTCTGCACCTCTCTTGCCTCTTTCTGCACCTCTGTTGCCTCTTTCTGTACCTCACTTGCTTCTTCCTGTACCCCTCTTGCCTCTTTCTGCACCCCTGTTCCCTCTTTCTGCACCTCTCCTGCCTGTTTCTGCACCTCTCTTGCCTCTTTCTGCACTTCTCTTGCCTCTTTCTGCACCTCTGTTGTTTCTTTCTGCACCTCTCGCCTCTTTATGCATACCTCTTGCCTCTTTCTGCACCTCTGTTGCTTCCTTCTGCACTTCTCTTGCTTCTTTCTGTACCTCTGTTGCTTATTTCTCCACCCCTGTTGCCTCTTTCTGCAACCCTCTTTCTGCACCTCTCTTGCCTCAGTCTGCCCACCTGTTTCCTGTTTCTGCACCCTTTTTGCCTGTTTCTGCAACTCTCTTGCCTCTTTCTGCAGTTCTCTTGTCTCCTTTTGCTTCTCACTTGCCTCTTTCTGCAACTCTCTTGCCTCTTTCTGCAGTTCTCTTGCCTCCTTCTGCACCTCTCTTGCCTCTTTCAAAACTTCTCTTGCCTGTTTATGCACCTCTCTTGCCTCTTTCTGTACCTTTCTTGCCTCTTTATGTACCTCACTTGCTTCTTTCTGCACCCCTTTTGCCTGTTTCTGCACCCCTGTTCCCTCTTTCTGCACCTCTTTTGCCTCTTTCTGCATCTCACTTGCTTCTTTCTGCACCCCTCCTGCCTCTTTATGTACCCTTATTGCCTCTTTGTGCACCTCTCCTAACCCTTTCTGCACAACTCTTGCCTCTTTTTGCACCTCTGTTGGTTCTTTCTGCACCTATTTTGCTTTGTTCTGCACTTCACTTGCCTCTTTCTGTACCCCTCTTGCCTCTTTCTGCACCTCTGTTGGTTCTTTCTGCACTGCTCTTGCTTCTTTCTGCACCTCTGTTCTAAATTTCTGCATCCCCATTGCCTTTTTCTGCACCCCTCTTCCCTCTTTTTGCACCTCTCTTGCCTCAGTCTGCCCACCTGTTCTCTCTTTCTGCACCCCTTTTGCCTGTTTCTGCAACTCTCTTGCCTCTTTCTGCAGTTCTCTTGCCTCCTTCTGCACCTCACTTGCCTCTTTTTGCACCTATATTGGTTCTTTTGCACTACTCTTGCTTCTTTCTGCACCTCTCTTGCAAATTTCTGCATCCCTCTTGCCTCTTTCTGCACCCCTCTTACCTGTTTCTGAACCTCTCTTGCCTCTGTCTGCACCCCTGTTCCCTCTTTCTGTACCTCTTTTGCCTGTTTCTGCAACTCTCTTGCCTCTTTCTGCAGTTCTCTTGCCTCCTTCTGCACCTCTGTTGCTTCTTTCTGTACTTCTCTTGCCTCTTTCTGCACCCTTCTTCCCTCTTTGGGCACCTCTCTTGCCTCTTTCTGCACCTCTCTTCCTCTTTCTACACCCCTCTAGCCTCTTTCTGCATCTCTTTTGCTTGTTTCTCCTCTTCTTTTGCCCCTTTCTGTACCCCTCTTGCCTTCCTCTGCACCTCTGTTGTTTTTTACTGCACTGCTCTTGCTTCTTTCTGCGCCTCTCTTGCAAATTTAAGCATCCCTCTTTCCTCTTTCGGCACCCCTCTTCTCTCTTTCTGCACCCCTGTTCCCTCTTTCTGCACCTCTTCTGCCTGTTTCTGCACCTCTGCTGCCTCTTTATGAACTTCTCTTGCCTCTTTCTGCAACCCTCTTCTCTCTTGCTGCACCTCTGTTGCTTCTTTCTGTACTTCTCTTGCCTCTTTCTGCACCTCTCTTGCCTCTTTCTGCACACACAGGGCTACTTTTAAACTGACCTCAGGCTCAGCAGTGCACACATGCAAGTGCAGAAAAGGGCTGCAGGCCTCTAAACTGCCAAGCCCTATTATATGCTAGGGACTTAGAGGTAGTTTTAATCCCCCTGCCCTATTATGTACTAGGGCCTTACAGGGGAGGTCATGCCAATCACAGGTGTACCCCAACCCATAGTGCACCCTTGTGTATGTAGGTGTTTTCACTGTATTCTAAGTGTCTTTCAGCATAGCACTGGCTCCGGGCCTGGTTAGGCAGAGCCCAGGGTCAGTCTGAGTCAGTTACCACCAGTACCAGTCAGCAAAAAGTTGGGGGGTGCCCAGGGCACAGGATGACTTTGCAACAAGGCCTCTTTCTGCACCTCTGTTGGTTCTTTCTGCATATCTCTTGCTTCTTTCTGCACCTTTCTTCCTCTTTCTGGACTCCTGCTGCCTCTTTCTGAATTTCTCTTGCTCCTTTCTGCACCTTTCTTCCTCTTTCTGCACATGTCCTACCTCTGTAGGCATAGTTAGAAATTAGCATTTATAAAACCTTAGATATTCACTGAAAAAACCACAGGTTTCAGGGACGTTATAGTTAGAAATTTTCATTTAAAAACCCTAGAAATTCACTGAAAAAACCATAGGTTTTAGGGACATTATAGTTAGAAATTAGCATTTAAAAAACCTTTGAAATTCACTGAAAAAACCATAGGTTTCAGGGACGTTATAGTTAGAAATTAGCATTTAAAAAACCTTTGAAATTCACTGAAAAAACCATAGGTTTCAGGGACGTTATAGTTATAAATTAGCATTTAAAAAACCTTAGAAATTCACTGAAAAAACCACATGTTTCAGGGACGTTATAGTTAGTTGGACATTTCACTCGTACAAAACCAGAGAAATTCGACCGTTATAGTTAGTTGAGCTAACTATAACTCACGCCCCCGCAATGCACTGCTGATGACGTCACATATTACATCATTCATGACATGGTCAGTGATATCACTGATGACATCACTGATGACATCTCAAATGACATCACTGATGACATCATCCACGTGATAATCTGATGCACCTCCTCACACCCTAAAATAACCTTTGATACACCCACTCTAAAATATGGACTACCATTTTCGAAACCATAGACACACCAATACCAGTTACTACATACCCACTCACTGATTCCTAGGTCTACACACAGATCCACTCTTTCACCCATACAGTCACTCATACATGCAGTCACTCATCAATACAACACTATCATATGCACTCATACACCTATACGGACACTCACACACCGCCACTCATCCAGAATTACTCACACACCTAGTCAGTCATGCAAAGACTCAATAACACTCCCATTTACTCACCTATACAGTTATACACACACACCCTCACTTATTCATACAGATACTAACACATACTTACTCTCTTATACAATCACTGATACAAGCACACACTCATCCATATGGCCACTCTCACAATCACTCACTCTCACATATAGTCATTTATATACTCCAACACTCACATATACTGCCTTTCACATATGTAGTTACTCACACATGTACCCCTGAGACATCCATTCACTCACCAACACACCTATACACACACTCACCCACCCATACAGTCCATCACAGATGCACTCTTGAACCCATAAACCTAGTGAATCATCCACTCACACATCTATGCACAGAGTCACACCCCCCACCCACCCACACAGACACGCAGGCACCCATACAGATACTCAGACAACCAATCAATGACCCATATAGACACTCATGTAGCTACTCACCAACCCATGCAGCCGCTTACACACCAACTGACAGACTGATACAGACATTCACACAGTTTAGTCACTAGCCCATGCATTCAGTAAGACACATTTAATTACTCACTTATACAGTCAGTCACGCACCTACTAAATCTTCCATTCAGACACTTATACACCCACTCATTCTTCAATACACCTTGGCATATATATATATATAAAACATATTTAAACTTTACAGAAACACACAGTCACTGGATGATGTAATCAGTGATGTCATCAGTGATGTCATTTGATATGTCATCAGTGATGTCACTGACCATGTCATGAATGATGTAATATGTGACGTCATCAGCAGTGCATTGCGGGGGCGCGAGTTATAATTAGCTCAACTAACTATAATGGCCGAATTTCTCTGGTTTTGTACGATTGAAATGTCCAACTAACTATAACGTCCCTGAAACCTGTGGTTTTTTCAGTGAATATATATATATATATATATATATATATATATATATCCCACTGGCGGTCTCTACTTGTTAGTTATAGTTAGGTCATCGTTTCCATAGGAAATGCATTTTATTGTGTTGCTAATAACCTTTGCAATGTTTGACGAATTTCCATTAATCTTTGTAAATATGTCCTCCTTTTTGTCTAGGTTGTTCATGGAAGGTTTTGGGGTGATCTGTCAAGCGGGGGCTGAGAAAAAGGGGGTTACCCAAAATGCAAAATCCACAAAAAACTGCTGAACATAATTATACCAAATTTGGCAGGAAGCTAGATTGTGGTCTGCAGATTGCGCCTTTTGTGATTTGGTGTAAAATCGGTTCAGTCGTTTTTGAGAAATTAAGGTTAAAAAATGTTTGTATATTTGAATAGTTGTGTCCGCGAGGGGCTTGAGAGAGTCTCTCTGGAGTGACAATTTAAAAATACAGCGTGAGCGCTCTGATTGGCTGCCAACAACATGAGAAAAATGTTGCTAGTATCCATTACTGGACTCGGGGACTTAGTCCCCTGTCCTGAATGTAAAAAATTAAAAAGGGGGCAGGGTAGGAATACCCTGCCCCCCTAGGTACCACAGGGGGAACCCAGAGGGACCCCCCCGGGCCAAAATAAATACAATCAGCAAATTTTGTCCAATCCCCCTGGACTCCCGCAGGATTGTAGCAAAAACAAATGGTGGTCCAGGGCTGCATTCTCTAATTGAGGGCAGGGGGCTGTGCAGCCCCCTTCCATGAGCCGTTTTCAGCCCTGGTGACTGCATGCCTTGGGGCCCAATTTAGTCTTTTATGAGAGTGCCTTTGGCCTTCGGCACCTCATTCTAGTGGGAGGGAGCTTTAAAGAGCCTCCAGTCAACTGGGAGCAGACATGTGATCTGTTTCCCCACCCACATGAATGCGGATACGTAAACAGAACAACAGATTGCTCATTACCGGAGGGAGCAACATAAATAGCTGTTCCCTCCAGGTGGGAGCAATTCCAGCAAAATGCGGTGAGCTTGCTGGTATCAGGCCAAGCCTTATGACCAACTCCCCGCGGCGCACTGCCAAAGGCTGTGTGAATTGTGGGCATGGCTGCCTGCGGGGTTGGAAGCAGGGCCTGGCTGCGGCACAGGTCATGCGGCAAACCCGACGCCGTGTACAACAGAAGGCTGTGAGCAGACTGAGGTTTGATGCCTGAAGGGGTTCGCGGCATGTGGGTGTTGAGGAGGTCCCAGATTTCTATGGCCTGCCTGTGAAGGGAGCATGCATTGAAGAGGATGCAGTTCAGTGGTTTGTGTGCGATGATGTCCAGTAGGCTGGGGCTGCTGCTGGGGTCCGGAGGTGGGTGAAGGTGCAGCTGCAGTGTCGGCATGAGATCGGGCCTTGGGTGTCGCTTGGCGTCGAAAGCTGACACTTGTTGCTGCATCTGGGGTTGTGAGTGTTCAAAGGGTTCTGGAGTCTTAACAGAGATGGGTCGGAGGACCAGGGTCCCTGGCAATGGTTGCGGATGGGCGCAGACGGGCTTGCCTTCGGCACGGCCACACAGCGGTTGCCATTAAGTAGGGGTCGGGGGAAGGAGGTCAGTTGGGAGGTGGGAGCTGGAAGGACACGCTGGAGGGGGGAGGGTCCGCGGGGGCAGCAGCAGTGGGGAGTGTGAAAATGGAAAGAGAGAGAGCAAAAGAGAAAAGAGAGCAAGAAGAGGAAAGAGAGAGCTAAAGGAAGAAAAGAGAGAGCAAAAAGGGAAAAGAGGGCACAGAAAAAAGCCAAGGGAGGTGGTACAGCAGAAGAGCAGAGTGCTCTCCCACTGGACCACCAGAGATGAAGCACAGGCAGGAGCCTGTAGGTGTACGAGGGCCTCGAACCTGCAGCAGAACGGAGATCACAGGTCTCACAGGGAAGCACTTACTGGTGGAGCTGAGCGGGGTGAGAGCAGACACACTTACCAGGTCAGTGGTCTAGCCCTTCTTGCTGCACAGTGGCCACCATCAAGCAGGGGTCGGGGGAGGGCAGAGATTCTGGGAGGTGGGAGCGGGAAGGACATGCTGGAGAGGGGAGGGACCGCAGAGGGCAGCAGAGGTGGGCAGCGTGAAAATTAAACCGTATGGTACTACACTGTTCTCCATTCCAGTCTACTCCCCTCTACTCCACTCTACGACACTCTGTGCCCATCGACTCTACTAAACTCTACTTCACTCTATGCAACTCCACTGTACAACACTGTACTCCAGTCTATATCACTGTACAACACTGTACAACACTGTACTCCTCTCTGTGTCACTCTACCAAATGCTGCTGTACTGTACGACACTCTACTTTACATGATATGTTCTATGACATAAGTGATAACATCACTGCCACATCTGAAATTACATCATTAATGAGAACACTGCATGGTGTGGGCACAAGTTATAGTTAGCTTAGGGCACAAGCTACAGTTACTTGAGATAACTGTAAATGGTGAATGTCAGTAGTTTTGTTAGTTTAAAATAGTATGCTTTAACAGAAATTTTCACCTTACTGTAACAGCCCTTTAACTTTAGATTTTTTTCAGTGAATATGTATAGATAGATAGATAGATAGATGGATAGATAGATAGATATAGATAGATAGATAGATAGATAGATAGATAGATAGATAGATAGATAGATAGATAGATAGATCCTGCGAGTCACCAGAGATGGTTTCTAAAGAATCAAGGACTGAATTTTATGTTTTGGCCTGACTGTAACAGGAAATCATGGAATAAATGTGTTCTGACACACCATAGGATAGGCAGTTATTCTGCTGGTGCTCTGGATTGAAAAATGTATTAGTGGTATGCACCAGGAGAGGAATAAGATGCAAGCAGACCACTTTATGAGGTACCTATGGCAAACCTGCTAGGGGCCCTATCACATATAAGGGGCCCTTTCCCTGTTTGTGCCATGGCACATCTGTTGGTAGGTGCGCCGTGGCACAAACACAGAAAGTGCACCCTATTATGTTTAATGTGCAGCCATCAGGGCAGCCACAAACTCAGGGCAAGGCATTCAAGTGAAATACGGAGCAGCTTTGAAGCAGCTGCTCCGTGTTTCGCTGTGCAGGCGGCAACCTGTCTGCACTTTGAAGAGAGGACAGAGATCCCCTTGCAGGCGGGTGCAGTGAGTGACTGAAAAAGTCATCGATTAGTCAAATTCTGCTGTTCTGCTGCTAAAAATAATTCATAGTGTTTTGAATTAGCTATTGCACTTTCTTATAGGTTATTATTATTCATATGTGTTATTTTATGTACTAAGGGGCCGATTACGATGGCGGTGTTTGGCACATCCGCGGTGCTGGCGGTGGCGGAAAACTTCATTTTCCGCACTCCAGCGGCAGTCCTCGCATCCGCCGTATTACAATGGTCAAAGATAGCCCATTTCCCATCTGCTGTGGAGTTTCGGGATCCGCCAGGAATTTCCTTCCGCAACGGTGGTGGAGGGAGCCAATAGAGAAAGACCGCCGTGCGGAATGACGGTACGACCGCCGTACAAATCATGATACCTCAAACAGCCCATCACAACGCAGCGGAGAAATCAGCCACCCGTAAACGGCAGAAGCACTACTGCGGAGATCAAAACTCTAATCCCGGTCACCTCCACGCGTTCCTGACCGCTATGGATCCAGCTCTTCAAGCCCTTCCGCTGCTGTACCTGATCCACTACCAGCAAATAAGACGTCGCCACGGTTAACACTGCAGGTATGTAAAAACACATCTCCGCACACAACCACAACACACAACTCCTGTGCTGAAATATGGTTCCTGTCTACATCAGACACTCTGGTGGAGACAGGAACATATCCCCCAGTGTACTCACACATGTCCTGCCTGCTCGAAATCCACACCTCTGCATCCGGGTCACCCATCAACCGCGAAATCACTGCAATGTCCCGGGCAAGTCACCGCAGCATTGAAAACGCGGGAAAACTTGTGCACAATGTAGTAGGCAGGGCCGGCGCCAGGCATGGGCAGTCTGGGCAGCTTCCCAGGGCTCCACCTTCACCCGACCCACATGGTGGGCTACATCAGTTGGCCACAGCCCACAGCACGCTTCCCACACCCATTTCTGCAAATGCTGTGTGCCCCTCCTGTCCCCCCAATGCACAATGTATCAGCCAGGTGTGGCTCGACCTCGCACCTCACACATCAAAGGGCAAGGTAGATTGACTGGGAAGGTGGGGGTGAATATGAACACCCTGCACAGAAGGTCAGGGGCTGGACAACCCTCCTCCTCACACCTGCCTTCCACTCATGTGAATCAAACTGAGTATAATTAATAAATGTAGACTCACACTGCATATTAACAACCACTGAACTGTTCACACTGCATGTCAAATCCCTCTGAAAGATCCCACACTGACACCCTGCCACATACACATACCATAGGTCAGCAGCAATGTAGGACAATAAATGGGCTAGGCCACAGTAGAGTGCACAGTGCTGGAAAACCAGGGAGCAAGCCACATAGCATTTGGACATCACATGCAAGAGGAGGTACATATCACACTACCCTTAGGCCCTCAAATCAGACATGGGTGGCACAGTGATAGCAATGAAACCAAAGTGACAACTTTGCAATATCTCTGGGATACAGCAATGCAAGTTATGCATAGGCGCAGGAATGATAGGAAGTGTCAGAAGCCATACAGTGACAGGCCACACATCTGTGTCAACTTACTTGACATGTGTATGCCACCAGCACAACACACATGGCTCATTGTCACACTCCCTGACTGTCAAACCCAAGTAGGACCTTCACACATACCCATCTACCCATCTCACACCTGCAACACTCAACACCTGTGAGAAACACACATAAAGGTGCAAATAAGGTCCTGTGAGTTTCCAGACAACAGATCACACACCCTGGTGTGCATCAACACATGTCAGCCTCACACTCAGGGATGCCTGAACCTATGCTGACCCAAAACCAATAGCCAAACACAAATAACATCCACAGAAGTCCACCAAGCCCAGCCATGTGCAGGCAAACAGTGGATAGGCAATGCGACCCTAGACAGAACAGGAATACACAACATTGTCACTCTGGACAAATGCACAGACACCATACCCCAACACAAACAAGAATTGCATCTTCAAATGCCAATCATGAACACTAACTGGGATCAATGGGACAAATCAGCTAACACAGACATAGACACCACACCAGTCATCAAGTGAGCATGCTGTCACAGTGTACCACAAGCATGCACATGCACAATCCTGACAAGTGACAGGTCAAACATAGGAGGACATACCACCATTGTGCACTCAAAACAAGCTCATGAACAAGAATCCACATTGCTGCATGTGGCATACACACAAGAAATGCACACTACACATGCAACACACATCTGAATGTATCACAATGCACAAACTACTCACACACAATGTCATGCAAACAGAACATCACACACACATTGCACCTGTCAGCAGAAAGAACCAACACAGTCCAAACACTGCATTCATCTACAACAAAACCACAACAGATGCACATACCAATCCATCACATAGCAATCTCAGCTGGCCATCAGGGGGATGCACACCAGGCAAGTACAAGGCAACATACACTGACAGCACTGCATGCACACTAAGCAGTGTGTGCACACCAACCAAACCAGTAGCACACATATCTGAGTGCCCCACCATGAACTCCCACAACACAAATCACCACAGCACACAGATAACATCACACTCAGTAAGGGTAGCAGTACCTCAGCAAACAGACATACAGCTTAGCCATCACCCACAGATGCACAACGCAGGGAAACCCAGATGCAAACAACATGACTAGAGGACTGTGCTGCTCAAACATATGCACTGCACATGAGCAACCATGACTGCAAACAAGTAGAATAAAATAACACATAACTAATTGTGAAACTGTCCTGAGTGGAACATTGGTTCTGTACACAGATCATCCTCACACAGTATAGTGTCACACTATGAAGTGGTGGGGAGGGTCACACACTGGCAAGGCATGGGGTGGAAGACATGAGATTGAAGTGGTGTGTATGTCAGTATTGGACAGGTGAGGAGTCTACAGTCCAAAAACACATAGAGGAGTAACTCACAATGTGTAGGCATCAGAAGCACCTATAGGGGATGGTATGACTCCTCATACCACATACTATACTCGACCCAAAAATGTGTCAAGTGACAGCAATGCATGAGAAAACTCACAAATAATGTCAGTGTGGCTGAGCAGGTCAGCACAGTGAGCACAAACTTAAACAAGACCCATGACTGATCAACAAAACACAACACAGACTTGGCAGTGACACACTCTGCATACTCACAACTCACAGTGACAGCAAGTAGGTGTCCCCCAGGAGTGCAAGCACACACTGACACATTGCACAGTGCTCAACCTACAACTCCTACATGGGCCCACAATCTGAAGCACATGTCTGACAATGTAATCTAACAGGCACACATTACCTGGGTCACACATGTGTGTAGTTGGCATGTGCAGGGGCACATACACATCAACACTTCTGACAATGACAGGCCAATCACACTGTATGACTACTCAAGTGCACACATTCAAATGTACCCATGTGACTATGAAGACAGGCCCACACAAGATGACTACACATCAACACTGCTGTGCACACATCAAGAAAGAGCCCACAGATATGACAGACCCTGGCCACCCCGCAAGTAATCCTATGGATAGCATTCACCTCTGTTCTGGTATTGCATCCTAACATGACATGTGTACAATTTAGCAATTTAGTAAAGTAGATCATCACAAACAACCATCATTGCACCCTCAAGCCTCAGACTGGAGAAGAACAAAAGTGGTTGTTACCTCTGGAAACCTCTGAAAAAGTAAAACAAGTAATTGCCAATGTGAAAGTGGCATACAGAGCATGTGTCACATGAACCGATACCCATACATAAAACCTTTTATTTAGCAAGGGCATTGACACAGCAGACAACAGGAGTAACAGTCTTTATTACATAATACCCAGATAGGCATCAAAAGTACAAAACAGCAATGTCATTGGCCAGTCCATAGTTCCGGTCCGCACATGTGTGCATGAGAAACTGCACAGGGAATGGGCATCAAAAGTAACAAACAGCAAGGCCATTGGCCAGTCCATAGTTCCGGTCCGCACATGTGTGCATGAGAAACTGCACAGGGAATGGGCATCAAAAGTAACAAACAGCAAGGCCATTGGCCAGTCCATAGTTCCGTTCCGCACATGTGTGCATGAGAAACTGCACAGGGAATGGGTGACACTGTCCACTGCCATGGGAATCACCACAGCTCAGGGGCTACAAATGGGCAGTACAGGCACCACTGTGTGATAAATGGTGTGGGGAGGGGCACTTGGCTTCAACTTTGGCTTGATATTGAACTGGGAGGTGGCTGATTGTCAGGGCCAGTTGGAGGACTGGACCTGGGAGAGAGAGAACCGGCTGAGGTAGAGGCATCAGTGGCTGTGGGAGCCTGAGGGCTGCTTGGACCGGGTGGAGTGGTTGCACGGGGAGGCGAAAAGATGCTTCCGGAAGACACAGTGTGTGAGGGTGAATGTTGAGGGCTGGGTCTCAACTTCTTGGGGATTCGATAGCCCACAAGTGTCTTGGCCGGAGTGGGAAGTGGGGTGGGCACAACAGCCTCACTCTCCACCAAAGGTGTATCAGGTGCAGGTGGCTCTCACTGTGGGGATTTGCTGTATCTGGTTGTACGCTTGGGATAGCCTTGCCTCTTCCCCTGCATCCCCTGTTGTCCAGGTGAACCCCCCACTTTGCTCTCCTGTCCCAGCTTCACAGGGGTGTGGGTGGGAGTTGATGTTGTGGGTGAATCTGCCTTAGAAATGTGTTTGTGCTTAGTCGTTGCAGGCACCAGGTTCACAGCAGACAGGGCAAGTGTTTGTTTGTCTTTGGGAGCAGATGTGGGGATGGGAGTGCCCTTGGATGGGGGTGATTTTGATGAATGTGATGTCTTGGCCTAATGCCCATGAGTGTCACGTGATGGGCTTTTGGTTTTGCGCTCCTGTGTGCCTGTTTTGTGTGTTGGGGATGGTGTCTGGTCCGCTTGGAGTGCTGCTGTTGTGTGCTGCGTGTGGAGGACTTGGTGCCTGAGGGCTCTGGTGTGTGGGCACTCTCGTCAGGTGGTGCCACTGGCAGGGTGGTTGCTGAAGGGACAGGAGCCGGACTTGGAGCCTGTGACTACTGAATGGCTGCCGTCACTGTGGAGGACAAAGACTGGACAATTCGGTGTAGGCCACCCACGTCAGAATGAAACCCCTCCATGAAGGCAACTACCTGTGCCAACTTCTTGTCATGATCCTGGAAGGCATTCAGGAGAGCAGTCTGACCCACACACAGCTGGTGCAAAAGATCCAACGCCTCCACACTGAGGGCAGCAGGGGAGACAGGGGCAGAGGCAGCGGTGCCTGGGGGGAAGGAGACTCTACCCTTCCTAGGGCTGCGGGCACGGACAGCACTTGTGGGAGCAACCGGGAGGGTGGGCACTGGATGATGTGTGGTGGAAGAAGAGGCAGATTTGGAACTTCCTGTGCCTGCCAACATCGAGGTGTCACCGCTGGAGTCTGAAGATGTGGAGGTAGGTGTTTCCGGGTGGGAATCATCCAGGGCACTCCTGTCCCCCTCCGAGGCGCTGGTCACATCAGTGTCAGTGAGCTCATGTGTAGCAGTCGTGCCAGAAGCTTCCCCACTGGTGTTGGTCCCGCGTCCTTCTGTGCCCTTGGTAGATGCTGCAAGAGACAGAGCCATAGGTTCAGTATAGTGCCATACTCACAAACATCATATGCAAGCAAAGCACAAAACTTGAAAATGCTACTCCCATGTTGGCCTCCTCCATGTACAGTCAGCATGTGCAACATTTATGCAATCATCAGAAGAGGCATGGAAACATGCATAGTTGATAGTAATGCCCCATGTGGCGTTGACACAGCCAAATAGCTGGCCCGTGCCTCCTTGTACCCTAACATACTATTCTCTGTAAGCATACCTACGTGCCTGTAGGTGAGATAGCTATACATCAAAACATGTTGTGTCTGTCACATATGGAGTCACTTTAAGGGAACACCACAGATACAAACTCCCAAAGGTCCTTTTGCAATGGCCACAAGCTCCTGATATCCACCATGCTGTGCTTTGAAGCACAACTACAGTTGCACATTGGTGTCAGCTGTGTAGTTGTCACAAATCATATGTTGTGCACAGCACACATCTATAAATGCACACTAACATGATCCTCACTGCTGTTCACTGCCAGGTGATGTCTATGACACTCATATTGCAGCATATGTCACAAGGCCACATCTCATCTGTCAATGACAAGGCTCATGGTTTTAAACACATGAGAAACCACATGTCGTACAAATGCATAACAGATCCACTCAACACAGAGGCCACTTAGAAGCCATTGCATCACACTGGAGACATCACAGAGCTTCCCACTGGCTCGCGTTTGGGATTCATGCAGTCACTCACTCACACCCAAAGTCACACTTAGCTGAATACTCACCCCCAACTTGCTGCTGATGGGCCCTCAAGCGTCCATCCAGCTCTGGCTGTGTCACTGCCAAGATGCAGGCCATTAGTGGTGTCATGCTCCTGCGTGCCAACCTGCCACTCCGAGGGAGCACCCCCAGCGTTATCTCTGCAACGTCTTTGCTCAGCCGGCAGATGTCATCCCACTTCTTGTGTCAGTGTGTGTGCCGTCGGTTGGAGACACCCAGAGCCCGCACCTTGCGAGCAATGGCCCTCCATATCGCCTTATGCTGGTGGACCTGAAGCTGCAGGCATGGGAGACAAGAAGAGGAAGTTTCAGGGACACTGTTTTATGTACCACTGTGTGTCAGTACAGGAGCATAAAAATACATAGCACACTAATACATAAATGTTGAGCAGAGGCCATACAGCATGACACGTAGTACACTTGCATCGGATAATCCCATAGAAATGTATACATGTATGATGATGGACACAGTACATGGCCATCTCATACACATGCAGAGTGCCAGACCAGCAACCAATGTGAAAACGACCCTCATCTGTGATGCAGTATGTGAGTGAGCATGACATACAATACATTGGGAATGATGTGTCGGGGCTGACTCACTGTGTCATAACACCACACACCCCTCAATGTCCTTGACCAGTGAATGGCTACATGTGTCATGGTGGTCACATTTAGGGCCATCATCTGACATTCTCACACTCTTCTCACAAGGTGGAGGCCTGTCTTGTGCAACCCTCAGGCATAAGATAGCTCATTGAGAAATAGGGTGGTGGACAACACATATGTTTCACTCATCACCTTTAGTGATGGGTCCTTGTAACATTGGGCAGTTTCTGTGCAGGCCAGAGGGACTCACACTGAGGTTAAACGTGGGCCATCAGAGAAATCACATGCATGTACAATATGAGAGGGGAAACAGTGCCTACACATGCAAGACTGAACACATAATGTAATCAATAGAAGGATGACATCTCCAAATTACATTTATCTGATGTGTCATAGGTTAACTACCACCAAGAGTGTTACACACAGGCATTGTACTCTCGTGCATAATCCACACATCACCATTGTGGCAATTTGAGAACTGCACACACATCATTCAGTACCCTCTGGACAAAATACATTTGTAATGTCACAAATGAGCATGTGAAGCCTTAATGGACTATGACATCACATAGCACAGGCAATATTTGTTCAGACTTCGACTGACTCAAATCAGCAGTGTAACTCTATGGCTGCAAAATACACTGCATGTTACTCCCATCCTTCAATACAGTCTTGGATCTGTGGAAATCAGGCTACACACCCCGTTGACATGAAATCAGCATGCTAGGCAGTGTATCACACATTTACATTAACCAGTCTCAGACCAACGTTTGTTGTTTTTTACAGAAGAAGGGCTGTAGAAGTGTCCATGTTGCCATCCTCCCCACATACTCAAATGCAATTCTTAAGAGGCCATGTATGGAGCAGGCTATAGGAAAAATATGGATGCATGCACTTTGACTTGCACTCACAGGCACATACTAATGCAGAGCAACATCATGTGAGCATTCTAAGCACTCTCAAACTTTTATTCTGGAACACTTACCAGTACATCTGGCGCACCATACAGCCTCCCATACTGTGCAAGGACCTCGTCCACTAGGACCTCCAGCCCCTCTGTGGTGAAGGGACGGACCCTGATGTTCTCAGTTCTTGCCATCACTGGGTCCAGAATACAGGAACAGCAGCAGTTGGTGGTGAAGAATGGCAGGCAGCAGTGTCTGAATGCAAGTGAAATGTGTGGCTCTCTCACAGAGATTTATAGGCCCCTGGGGTTGTTTCAGTGGTACTCAGCTGCTGCAATTGGTCTGCCTGGTTAGCATTTTTCAATTGTATCCAATAACCGGGACCGCGGAAGCGGAGCACGCCTACTGCGAGTTTCAAAATTGTATTTCACTACAGCGATCGCGGTTCCCATTGGCTGCATTGGCATTGGCGGTGTCACACCGTGGGGGCCAGGCGGTCGCTACCGCAATCCTGCATCTTTCAATTGTGGCTAATGCCCGGTCTCGCGGTAGCGGAGCACGTCTACCGCGAGTTTCAAAATTGTATTTCACTACCGCGATCGCGGTTCCCATTGGCTGCATTGGCGGTGTCACACCATGGGGGCCAGGCGGTCGCTACCGCAATCCTGCATCTTACAGTTGCGGCCAATGACCGTGATCGCGGTGGCGGAGCACGCATACTGCACCTATGGACACAATATGCTCTAGCAATGGCAATAGCCAATTTTAATAATTGAACACTATACATTCACAATGTATTACAGCACCTGTTTGCAAAATGTAATGCTAGTGTGACATTCAACTCACTGATGCCTACACATGCCATGTCAGTGCTCATGATTACATGTATTGGCATGTACTTCCTCACATGTCACCTATGATATTTGTGTGCCAGTACACAGATTTGGTGTGTAATGGAGTCTCATATTTGTGAACATCTCAATGTGTGACATGGCTAATCAACCCACAGTAATGATGGACTGAGCACAGTGGAGAGGTGTGGTGCAGCGGCCAGGGCAGCTGACTTCAGAGCACAGGGCTCACGGTTCGATCTCCGGCGGCAGCTCAGCACCATGTGACTCTGGGCAATAGCTCACTTAATTTCCAATGCAGCCCCCAGTGCCTTGAGACCCGTAAGGTTGAGTAGTTCGCGCTTTACAAATACGGATTTACATTTACATAATGTGCCTATTTTACTGTGCACATTGCTGTATTGATTTTGGTAGTTGATCAGCTTACACACACTGTGCTCTTTGTGTAGAAAAGTTGTGCTCTGTGCAACTTAAGCAAGAAGGTGTGGCAGGTACAGCAGCTACGTAGAAGTCAGCAGTGTTGCTGTTTCCAACATGTGCTGTGTCACCTACACCCAGGGCTGGTGACACAAGATGTAGAAGTGTACCATTTACCATTCACATAGTCAGAATCTGTTTTGGATGTAGTCAGTATGTACATACTGACCACATGTACGACTACATGAGATCAAGGTGTCTCTGCATGTGACTTGTGCATTAAGCTGGTGTTACAGTCCAGTCATTGTTGGCGCTGCGTCAGTCAAGATGTAAGATGTTTGACACATTTCATAGGGGAATTCAATTGACATGTGTCCCCTTTCATTGTATGTAGGAGACGACCAAATGTGCATCGTCCGTTCCCAGTGCTGGCGAACATGGAGGATGAGGACATCATAAGAAAATTCCGTCTGGATCGCCTTACCCTTCAAGACCTATGTGGTCAGTTGGAGCCCCATCTGAGGCCTGGCAGAACCTATCTGACTGCTTTGACACCAACAGTTAAGGTGATGGCGGCCCTGCATTTCTTTGCAACTGGTTCGTTCCAGTACACGGTGGCCCTCGCCGGTGGGATGTCTCAAGCGATGTTCAGCATGGTGCTATGTGATGTCCTGTCCGCAATGATGACATACAAGGACCGCTACATCCATTTTCCAAGGAGACATGAATTGGCAGCTGTGAAGGGAGATTTATATGTCCTTGGCCACATACCTAATGTTGTTGTCGCCATTGACTGCACACATGTTGGCCTGGTTTCACCACAGGCACATGAGCACATATACAGGAACAGGAAGCATTTCCATTCCATTAATGTGCAAGTGGTATGCCAAGCGGATATGATTATCTCCCATGTCTGTGCCAGATTTCCCGGATCAGCCCATGACTCCTACATACTGCGTAACAGCATCATCCCACAACTGATGGCAAACCTGCATCCGGAGCGTGTGTGGCTTGTTGGTGAGTATGCCGAGTCAAGTAGTGTGCTGTATGTGTGACATGCTGTTCTCAGCTACTGTTTCTATCAGTAAATTGCTCTCTGTATGTCACACCTAGGTGACTCTGCGTATCCCAACTGGCCTTGGTTGCTGAGCCCACTGAGGAATCCAAGGACCCCAGGTGAATGCCGCTACAATGATGCACATGGGAGGACACGTCGTGTGGTGGAGCGTACTTTTGGGCTTCTGAAGTCTAGATTCCGGTGTCTGGACAAGAGCGGAGGTGCACTACTCTACTCTCCCCAAAAGGTGTGTCAGATCGTAGTTGCATGCTGCATGCTCCACATCCTGGCCTTGCGCAAGGAGATCCCCTTGCCCCTCGACGATGATGAGCAGCAGATGCCCCCCCTGCAAACCCACACATGCCCAGTGACGACGATAGTGGAGAAGAGGAAGGTGTTGATCTGCGTCAACAGCTCATCGACAACTACTTCCCTTGAGTGTAAGTGACATTGTACAACAGTGAAATTGTCTGTTGGCTTTGATGGTAGTGGCAAGGCATAGATGATCTTTTTGACTGCTGGCTGTTGTTGGCTCTGGGCTAATGGCTGATGTGTGTGGCACAGGGTATTTGTATCCAGGTACCTCATGTCTATGTTGATGTTGTTTCTCATTGTTATGTGCGCTGGTTTTTGTACGTTGATGACTAATGTTGTGTTTTAGCTGTAATGGCATCACCTGACAAGTAAATGTCATTCTCTTGTGTCTTTCTAGGTCCCTTCACCCTCTCAATACCTCGTCACAATCAGAGCTTGTGGTACATTGGAATCTGAGTTGACATTGTACATATTGTGATAAACATGGAGCTGACACAAAGACATAGGTGTGTAAAGAGTGTTTATTTACAATAAGTATTTGTGACAGAGAAGTGATTATTTACAGAATTGTGCCAAGTGAATTTATGAGTTGTCAGTGATGGTAAATGAAACAAATAGAGTAGTCACCACATTGATGTAGTCACACAGTCCAACAGACTCCTGCCATCAACATGGCAATGTGGGTAAGGATAGTTAACAAAGTCAAGGGGAACACAGGTGCCATCATGGCTGGCTCAGCAAATTGCGTTTGGATGGTGCATGGCCACGTGATCCTCCCCTGGTGTTTCTCGGACGGCCCCTCGTGCGTTTGGCAGGGGGGCCCTCTGCTGCAGGCTCAGCGGTGTCTGAGGAGCCATTTTGTTGCAGCTCACCCCTCTTTGTGGCAGCAGATGAGGTGGTGGGTGTATCAGCATGTGGGCCACTGGAGGGGGGTTGAGCTGTCATTTGGGCCGCATGTCTGTCCCTCAGAACACCCACAAGCTGGCCCATGAGGTCCACAAGTTGGCCCATACGTGTGTCCATGGACCTCAGCAGCAGGCGGAGCTCACACCCTTTTTCCACAACCTGGCCCATCTGTCCCTGGTTCTGTTCATATGCCCCAAGGACACTTGCGACGGTGGCCAGGGCTTCGGTCTCAGTGTCCTCCTGTATTTGTCCACCAGTTGCCCTCCTACCTGCCCTGCTGACACGGACCTGTGGCGTTGGCACTGGACGCACCCGCACACTCCCCATGGCATCCTCTGATTGTGTTGTGGTGTTGGTAACCACTGAGGCAGGGAGAGTGTTGCAGGCAGCAGTGGTGATGGTGGTGGTGGAGGCCGCACAGGTCGTTGTAGCAGGGGTCAGCGCTGTTGTTGTTGCTGTGGTGGGGACAATGAGGGCCTGAGACGTGGTGCGCCCTGGCAGTCCGGGAGGGGCCAGGTTGTTGCTCCTCATCCGAGAAACGTAGGGAGTCTGCATCCGAGAGTTCATGTCCTGGGGGGGGAGACAGGCTCTGCAGCTTGGTGGTGTTTTCTGCTGCAGTTGCTTGTGGATCTTCTGTTGAACAGAGGTTACATTGTCAGTTAAGTGCACTCCACAAGCTTGGTGTTAGACTTTTGGATGTTACATTTGATACACCAAATACTTTACATTGCAATGACTTGGTATGGCAGCAAAATACTGAGCATCATGACATGATGTTGAGGTACATACATTACTTGTCCATGGTGTGACATGTAAATTGAAACCATGTGCCACGTACAGATTGTGTGATTACAAGGACATGTCATCATCTAACAACTTGCGGCACATCAACTTTATGTAATGCGTCTTTTTGTTTGCTCTTCATGGAATCAATTTCAGCTAAGCAAGAAATAGCCATTGGAATGTTATACATACCTTTTTCATATAATGTACTTTACTTTGTTTGTCAGATTGACCATGCATGTTTTGTGTTCATATGGGCCTTCATGCTCTGACACCATGGCAATTACACATTGCATTCTGTGCTGTGCATGATTGTGCCATGAATTACTTTCACATGTGACTTGGTGAGTCAAAGTTTAATTTCTGTGGCAGTTACGTGCGCTTAGCTGTCTGCACACTAGATGTGGCTTTTGGATCTATGCCAAGTTGGCTGACATGTGAGTGCTGGTGTGGTCATCTGGCTCCATGTTTTTTTAGAAGGATGGCAGGGTGCATGCACTGACTACCTACCTGTTCGGTGACACAGTAGAGGGAAATGGCTGCCACATGTTTCTGGGTGTGGGGAGTGTACCATCCTGCTCAGGGGTGAGACAAGGGGGCCTGGTGGGAGTTGTAGTGCTGGCTTCCCACCCACAAACACCCCTCCCTGTTCAGAAGGCTACCTACCTGTTAGGTGAAGGTGAGCAATGCAATGGCTGCCACATGGTTATGAGTGGGAGGAGTGTACCATCCTGCTCAGCTGTGGGATAAGGGGGCCTGGTGGGAGTTGCAGTGCTGGCTTCCCACCCACAAACACCCCTCCCTGTTCAGAAGGGTACCTATCTGTTAGGTGAAGGTGAGCAATGCAATGGCTGCCACATGGTTCTGGGTGGGGGGAGTGTTCCATTCTGCTCAGGGGTGAGACAAGAGAGCATGAGAAGGCTGACTACCTGTAAGTTTGAGGAGAGCAATGAGATGGCTGCCCCATGGTTCTGGGTGTAGGGAGTGTACCATCCTGCTCAGCTGTGGGACAAGGGGGCCTGGTGGGAGTTGTAGTGATGGCTTCCCTCTCACAAACACCCCTTCCTGTTAAGATGGCTACCTACCTGTTAGGTGAAGGTGAGCAATGCAATGGCTGCCACATGGTTATGAGTGGGAGGAGTGTACCATCCTGCTCAGCTGTGGGTCAAGGGGGCCTGGGAGGAGTTGTAGTGCTGGCTGCCTTTACACATGCCCCCATGGAAATATTGCTAGCTACCTTTGGGGTGATTCAGAGGAAGGAAATGTTAGATGTGTGAGACGTGTTGGGAAGAGTGTGTTGTACGTAAGTGCATTTGTGTTTAGGAAGTGTAGCTTTCTAGTTGTGCAAGACAGTACATAGCAGTGTAATGGGAGACATTTGTTGGTACTTACCAGCCTCCACTCCCCCGGGTATTCCTGTGAGATTCTCTGGATGCAGTATGGCAAGCACCTTCTCCTCCCATTCGTTGAATGTTAGTGGTAGAATGGGAGGGCCACCGCCGGTCCTCTAAGCCAGCTCATGGTTCTTGTTGGCACGCTCTTTCACCCTGGTCTTGAGGTCATGCCACCTCCTCCTGATGTCCTTCAGGGTGCGCGGGGTGGTCCCTACTGCATTGACTTTGTTGACTATCCTTGCCCACATTTGATTTTTTCTGGCTACTGGTGTCTGTTGGACCATGCTTCCAAACAAATGTGGTTCTACTCTGATTATCTCATCTACCATGACTGACAACTCATTGTCAGTGAATTTTGGCATTTTGTTCTGTGCCATGATGTGTGATGTGCAAATGTGTGAAAAGTGCAGGTGGGAAGATGGTGGTGGAGATGTGTGTGGTGTCTGTGTGGTTGTGATGGTGTGATGTGTACTGATTTGCCTCTCCTTTGTGCTGTGGGGTTGGGCCCTTCGGTGCTGGAGTTGTGCAAAGGATTCTGGTTAGGGAAGGGGCTGGTTTTATACTCAGCTATGTGGGTGGGTCAAAATGGAGTATTCATGTCAGGTGTGTTGTCTGGGTTGACCTGGGATTTGTATATTTTAGTTGCCATGGGGATGTGTCATTGGGGTGTGTTAGGTGTTTTTTGAGGCTGAGCCAGATATACAGCCACACTTGGTAGCCTTGTTGTGTGGTTGCTTTCGACCGCCATTACTCTTCCGGCGTGACCGCGGCGGTCGGAATACAACAGCCCTTCCGCCGGCTCTCCCATTCAGCATTAGTTGCGATCGCGGCGGTAAAAAACAACTGATCATTCCACTGGCAGCGCCATCGTATCGTAATTTCACTTGCGGTCATTTCGCTGGTCGATCGGCGGTTTGGGGTCTTTCTGCAGCAAATCCGAACGGCGCGGATGGATTTTCAGCTGTTCTGGACGTTCCCGGTGGAGTTTTGTGGAATCCGTCTGCGGCGGTCGGATTTCTCTGGTGGTGCATCCTAATCTGACCGCCGGTTTTGCCGTGGTACATGCGGACGGTTATTTACCGCTACCACGGCGGTTGGAATGCTTTTCCGACCGCCATCGTAATCGGCCCCTTAGTTTGTTTGATGCATCTTTGTCCTAAGCTGAGCTCATAGTAAAAGTTATTATTGCCGGCACAACACAGTCTTTCCCCACAAATAGAGAAGGATTTAAGTTTATTTAAAAACCAGAGAACTCTAAAAATGCACTAAATCCCTCAAAAATGTTTCCAACCCATTATGGAGTCGCCTTTATACCACATGCAAACTAGGTTCCCCACGCAGGCTAAAAAGCTAGATACATTTTGCACTGAGTGACACACACATGCTTTACCCTTGCCAGAGGGGGAACCTTTGACACCTTCGACACCAACATAATCGAACACACGAGGACACACATTCAGACCAAATATGTAGGACAGAAAAAGACTAAAAGAGAGGGCAATCTTCTACCGGGAGATCCATCCCCATTGCCAAGCAAATTGTTATTATCCTGTGTTTTTTCTGCGGGTCCATATGGGGAAACACTGCTTCAAGCTGGTTTGTTTTCTGTGCGATCCAAAATGGAATTTCTTCCCTTTTGGTGGGAATTTTCCCCATTACTGCAGTTAATGTTTGAGGGCTAATGCCTGGAGTAGCTAATTATGGTACTACTGCTTAAACAGTCTGTGCAGGAGCGAGTTTTAATGTGTGCATCACTCATTGTATAAGACATCTGTATGTTGCTACTAGATTATTATATATTCCCCGCAGCTGGCCTACGGTCAAACGATCAACACCAGGATGTGGTGTGTAACCGTCTAGGACTGGCCATGTCACCCCCTCATTGCTAAGTGGGCCCAGTCTGACGTCTTGTAAACTATGGGGAGGGTGCCTTTAAACCAGTTTGTTTGTTCTTGGCAAGTTAGAGGGATTTCTATTTCCTCATAAGAAGTGTATTCTTCTGGTATTTCTTCTGGTATTTCACCTACTTCAAATTTGTGAAATACCTGTGTAGCATCATCTGCAGCAGGGAATTTAACCCAGGAGTAAAACACCTCTGTTCAAAATGCCTTTTGTGCCTCTACCACCTTCTAGTGTGAGGCCATGTTGAAGTAGTTTTTGAGTGACTGCATGTCTGCAGTTCTCTGAGATATTTTGTGCCACTTTGTGTAAGAAATGTATTGCAGAGTGCGGCTAACACAGTGGGAACAGTATCCTTTCAAGCTTGAATTTAACCACAGCCAATACCTACGGTATACCTACTCAGCTGAGGAGGATATTCTCTACCACCACAGACGTCTCCGGTTTAAAAGGTGTGTAGGGATCTCTGAGGAGGCATGAATAAATGTAGGAAGCTGGCTCTGTATATACTATACCAAAGTGAGGTATAATGTGCACAGAGTCCAGTGGAACCCAAAAGGTAGGGAGAGGTAAAGTAGATAGCACCTCACTCTCTATTTGTGGTAGTGTGGTCGAGCAGTAAGGCTTTATCAGAGGACATTGTTAAGCATTTGTTGTACCCACTCAGTCAGCAAATGAATTCACACACTCAAAGACTGAACTTCAGACCAATTGTTTTTGTATAAAAATATTCTTTTAGTTATTTTATTTTCTAGAACCAAGCAAGCCTGGCACAGGTAAGTGATAAATACTTTGCAGTAAATATACAGTTGTAATACAGTTTGGATTGTAATTGTATATGCACTTTGTTTTGATTTACAGTACTGTTACTGAGAAATGCAATGCTTTGGAAATATAGTACATATACTTTGTATGGGCTTTTTAGAAAAATGACCAATACATTACTTTCAGATTACTATTCTTACACAGTGTAGTATACCTGGATACTACACTGGGACATTTCCTGTAAACAGCTAAGTAAAAGCGTTTTTGTTATTTAGTACAGTTGTAAAAGATTTTCATAGATTTTCCAACTCCACACTTAGAAGCTTTTCATAGAAAAACAGTCAATGTTATCCTTTGGAGGAAAATAGTGTTATTGGTTCAAAGGTAAGTACTTTGTTGTGGGAGTTGGTATTTGGGGGTTAGACTCAGGGGTCCCCCAGGGTCAAGGATGCACTCTTGTTACACCCTCAGCGGCACTAGGGTGGCCAGGTGCAGAGTGCTGAGGCCCAATGTTATCCAATTGGGGATAGGGGGCCTCCGGTTGGTGGCTGCTGGCGAGCAGGCCTCAAGGTTGTGGGAGCCAAGCTCCTGGTGTTAGGCTCAGGGCAAAGGGGGATCCGGTTTAGCACACAAAGTCCACCCGCAGCGGCGGCTGGGTGCAGGGTGCTGTTTTGGCGTCGGGGGCCCTGTTGTTTTCAATGGGGATTTTTGGTTTTGGGGCCAGATGTACGACCCGTTTTAGCATGCCCAAACGGGTTTGCGAACCCGTTTGCGCATGCAAAAACATATTGGGCCATGTACATAGCCTATTTAGCGAGTCGCAATTGTTTTGCGACTCGCTAAATAGGTTTTGCGACTCGCTATTTGGACGGGGCGTTCCCTTCCAAATAGCGAGTCTCAAAACAATGTACTAATGTTTTGCGACCGCAATTGCAGTCGTAAAACACTCGCAATTACCACCTACTTCAAGTAGATGGTAATGCCCCGGTTACTTACCGGTAATCTTCATTACTCCGAGTATAGTCTTCCTCGCCACATGATCAACGAAGTGAGCTTCAGCTCCACACCAGAACCCTCCAAAGCAAAAGTTAGCCTCCCATGCCTCCCATCCCTTCCCAACATGGCCGACCCATATCACCCTTGACCTCTATAAGAGGAGGGCCGGCCCAAACCTCAGCCTGAGAACTACCAAGCATAAACATGAAGCTGATAGCAACACAGGTAGGGAGGGATGGGAACTCATGTGGCGAGGAAGACTATACTCGGAGTAATGAAGATTACCGGTAAGTAACCGGGGCATTACCTCCTCGTAAGTCTTCCTCGCCACATGATCAACGAAGTGAGCACATACCAAAGCCAAGCGGCTTCATGGAAAACTCACAAGCAACCAAGACCAGAATGGGATGCCAACGAAACAGGGCAAACCCAAAATACCGATGAGTGGAAGGAACCACACAAGGGAGAGGCAACCGCGAGCAGGAAGAACCAGCCCGGGACAGAGAGACACCGGAAGGGCCGAGAAACCGGACCCCCGAGACCCGCAGGTCAGTCAGAAGTAAGCCCGAACCAACAACAGAAGGCGGACAGAGAAGGCACGGGAAGTAACCGTTTGGAGCCAAAAGCAACAACAAACAGGCCCCAGAACCAACAGCAGGAAGACGGTCCAAACACACCAAGACCGGCCAACGGTCAGCCAACAGCGACAAGGTAGCCGAAGCCCAGACTCCGGAACCAAAAAAGAGAGGGCACCCCCCCCCACAGTGACACAACAAGGAACCCCCGCAGTAAGAGACGCAGGCCAACTGAAACATAGCCACACCGGAACGGCGGACCACCAACAGCGAGAGAGCTGAATCACCCCAAAACCAACGACCGGAGGGGAAGAAGGAAACAAAAACCCACCAGGCCCAGTGGCAACCGAGGATCAAAGCGGAGGAACCAGACGGAAACAACCCAGACTGGCAGGAGCCGCAAAAACGGAATGAGGCGCAGAAAGGAACCCAGCACCCCAACCGAACAACAAAAAGGAAGGGCACTAAAACCCCACCAGCAAGGAGAGAATAGGCGGGACCCGGACCCCGGTCGCACAAAGGGCCCCCCGGAAGGGAGCACAACACCAATGAGAGAATCCAGGCAGCCCAAGGCAAAACCGACCCAGGAGGCCGCAGCAAATGACACCGAAGCGACCCGGCCACCCAGGGAAACCCAACCAACCAACAGCGAAAAGCGGAAGACCCACAAGGCCGCCCACGGAGGCTGAAGAGCGGAAAGGACCAGACCAAGGCCAAGCCACTAGAAAAAAACGTGAACGCCCACCAGGGGCCAACACGCCAAGAAATCAGAACGAACCCGGAAGTAAGGGGAACGCAGCACGACTGAGTGAGACAGCCCCGCGCAGGGGCCAAGCAAACCGGCCCTGCAACTCACCATATGTAGTAAATGAGCCACCGAAGCAAGCACCCAGATGGCCACTCATACAACCAACAACCAGGCCCGATCCAGCCGAAAAGGAGAGCCGACAAGAACAGGAGCGTACAAGGAGGGAAGGCCACAGGCAGAAACACACCAATGGCGAGAAGGACAGAAGAGCCGGGCAAAACGAGCCCGAGCAACGTCAACACCTCCATGGAGCAAACCAGAGCCAGCAGGCACCAGGACCCTAAAACCAGGGACCAGAAGAAGAAGAGGGTGCAAATTCTGCACAGGAAGCACAGGGCCCTGCCCGGGAAAGGAGAACCGGGAAATCCCAGCACCCACGGACAACGAAAAAAAAAAAACACCAGCCGAACAAATACCACCTTGGGACAATTCGACAGTAGAGGCAGGATACAAACCCATGGCCTGTGCGAGCCAGTGCCCCTAGAAGCACAATATCTACCATTGAGCCACAGTTCCATGGACCAACACCCGCAGCAGCAGCACCCAAGGTAGAAGCACCCAGGCGAGCACTACCAACAGGTCAAATGCCCCAGCCAGGCCAAACAAGCCCAGAACCCACGGAAGCAAAGGAACCAGAGGAAAGCGCAAAGCCGGGAGCCCAGACGAGAAGTGAGACAGAGCCACCACTGGGGAAACAAACCGAGACTGGAACAAAGGTGACCCAGTCAAGGACATTATAACAGCACCAAAAAAACAAAAGGGCCAACCCAGCAACCTCCCGGAGAACTAGGCAGGTGAAAAAAAATGGCCAGAACAGAAACAAGCAGCTCCTGCAGGGCGGTGGCAAACCCCAGACAAGCCAAGGAATGGCCAACAGAAGTCAGATGAGAAAACCCGCCAGTAGGCAGAACAACCGACCCAGTACAAACCGGGAACCCAAGCACGCCCCATAGGACGGCAAAGGGCTCCACCACCCGGGAAGGGGATACCAGAACAGAAAGACCCCCGGCTGCACCAGTAGACAGGGAGGGAAGCAGCCACCGGGGCAAGAGAAGGGACACCTGTGGGAACCGGTGAAGCCGGGAAGTAACCGGAACCAAGGAAGGCCCAGAGGCCCAGAGACCAACAGGATGGGGAGGACCCCCAACGGACAGACCGGGCAAGAACCGCCAGTCAACAAGGCACAAAAACACCCGAAATACTCCCCGTGGAAGGCCCCTACCAAAGTAGACAACCCCAAAACATGTGTATTCGGAAAGCGCACGTCCACCCATAGGAATCTAGGCGCAGAAAAACAGATGTTCAGTGTAACCCAACGGTACTCAAATTTTGACCCCAGGAGGATGAAAGGCTGAGGGGATCCACGGGGATTTGAACCAGCGACCAAGAGGAAGAACACAGGCCCCAGCAGCAGACGCAGAAGGCCACCGAGCCACCAGACCCGGCTCAAACACCGGAAGAACCAGAAACAGGATGGGGAAAACACCAATACCCCACCAGTAAACCGGAACTGGAGGAACAGGACCCGCTGGATAAGGACCAGGGAGACAGCCAAAAAGCGACCCTGCAAGAACAGGTCAAAAACGCACACCCCTCTAAAAGCATGGGCCGGATCCGGACCCTAGCGCCGTTGGAGCCTGTGCCACCCGAGGCACAAGACCTACCATTGAGCCACAGATCCGTGGTAGCAGAGGCGTGTGTCGAACCCCGGCCCGACCAAGCCATCACCATCAAAAGGCAGTAGACCAACCATCTAACCAAATCACTTTGGACATGAGCAGGGGAGCCCAACAACCGACACCCGGCGCCAACCAGAGCGGCCCCAGGGAGCAGGAGGAGGAGGGGGCACCACGGCCGCGGCCCCGGACAAGAAAGGTCAAGCCTCCAGGAGCAGAAACAGAAGGAAAAGCCCACATGGAGATCACCGAAGCCGCCCAGCGAAGGATGGACAGGCGCCAACTGCAGCCTGCCCCCATCAGACACGCAGCAGCCCTCAGCCCCCGGAGCCCCCAGGAGGACGTCCAACCAGGGACCGACCAGGCCAGACAACGCACAAGAAATGAGAGCAGAAAGGACGGACCGCAGGCCCCAAGCCTTGACGAATGTGCCACCATCAGGACGGACAACAATGTCACATAATACAGCTCCACCAGTACGTGAATATCACTACCCGATATGGCAATCCCAGAATAAAGAGAAATCGAGAAAACACCTGGAAGGCCCCAATGCTGCGTCCCGCAGAGCATGATATAGTGCACGAATGGCAGGATAAATACAAAAATGACGACCAGCAGGTAAGAAACACAAAGATCACATGCAACAAAAGTAGCATGTAGAAGATCCACGTACAGAAACACAGATCCGTAATGTGGAGCCTAGGCAGGATGCAAACCCTTGACCAGTGTGAGCCGGTGCCACCAGAGGCACAAGACCAACCCATGAGCAATAGCTCATTTGTCCATTAACACACTGCACAAAGAAGCAGGCCCGACAACACCAGGTAATAACGGGGAAAACAAATGACACATCCACACCCCGAACGGAGAAAACACCATGAACTACTGAAGGCAGATAGGCAACACAAACACACTGATGGAGCAAGGTTTCAAAAATGAAACTTGCTTGTATGCAATTCTCCTCATAGTATTAATTTATTAAACTTGTATTGTCAAAACTAACCTTTGCATTCACAAACACAAGAGGGACAGAAGCTTGCCTATGTGTTTTACTAATGAATAACGCTTGTCTGTAATCCAAAATGTCCGCTAAAGCGCAGGAACTTCATTGCGCATGTCGCAACCTGATCACATGGTGTGACGTCTTTCTTTGTTTGGTGGGAAACTTCTGCTTCTGCGCAGTGTGCACTAAAATGGCCGCTAAATGTTTTCACATGCTTCAGCTTGCTCTCATGTCATTATTAAATTGTCGTTTTCTTAATGCTACTAATGCCGGATAGTATTATAATTAATTGGGAATAGAGTAGGGAAAGTGGGCATACAGTGAAACATTTTATTTGTGATTTTAATATTTTCTTCTTGCACTTTTAGTAATTCGTAAACTTGGGCCTGGGTTGGTGACTTGAAACTCGAGAGACAGATGGTTCTGCGCATGTGTCCTGTGTGCCTGCCAAGTGAAGTCAACTTGGACGTCTTCCAAGGCCATGACCCATTGGCCGAAGATGCTGTACTTTATGTTTCCGGAGGACAAAATGATACTTTTCCCCTGTAAAATGTATAACATTTGTCGTGAGACGGGTGGGAAATAAAGCGAATGTATTAATTTGAAGGGGCGGGAACGTAAAGACAATAGGCTTTACAATTTAGGCCAAATCGATATGGTGCGAGAATCCACCCCCTGTCCCTGTCCAATCAGAAGTAGTGGTCCCATATTTTAGCAACATTAAGGGGAGGTACATGTGCGTAGAAGGGTATAATAGAATATAGCATTAGTTAATTAGAAGGAGCATGCTTTCACAAAGAACAGGCGTCCATGCTGCGAGAGAGCTCTTAGATCCAGACTGCCATGCTGATCGGTTGCTGACTGAATCCCTGTCCAGAAGAGGTCCTGAGGCGGGGGCGGCGGAGTCCATTAGAACGGGAGAATCGAGGAGAAGTTGAGTATCAGAGAGGGGAACGGCGCAGGCGTCGTTGTAGAGAGGTCACCGGTCCTGTCCTGATCCTGGAAGAAGTCTTTGCTCTTCATCCTTCCTGGGTCCTATCTTTTCCAACTCCTTGGCCAAGGGGCTTGGTTCTCGCATTTAGGTAACTATACTGCAACATTTAGTTGCGCTGCTGTCTCTATTCTCTTCTCTTCCTTAAACACCGTCATTTATTAGCAAAATCATTTCTATGCTTTTACTTGGGTATTTCAATCAAGTACCGTGTTTTCTGTATTTTACTCTGCTAAAACTTTAGATAAACATTTTAAAACTTCCTGACTCAGTGGTTATTTCAGGATTATGTACTATAATGAATGTCACTCATTTTAAACTTCCCAATTAGCAAAGGATCCATTGGTAAGTTATTACTCTTCAATCAGAAGGTAATTGGTAGCAGGGACTTTGATATAAGAGTACATCTGACACCCAGCGTAAGTATTAGTGTAGTGTGAATGTATGGGCCCAAGTGAGTATATGGTGTATGAATGTTGTTGGCTAATATTGCGCTGGATCAGTTTTCTGGTAAGCAGAGGACGGTTATGGTTACTCTTTGTTAATTGGGTAATGAGAATTTTTATTTGTATTTTTATGAACTAACATCCGCTTAAATTTTGAGTTTTGTTATATGTTGTCCAGAATACCCCGGGGGAAAAAGAATAGTGGGTGGCAAGTGGAAGCCATACTGCAGTGAGGTTATCTGTCAGGCAGAATTAGTACTGAGAAGTTAAGCAGGACTTTCAGTACTCGTTAGGGACTCTATGCGTGTGAGTAATAGCAAAAGGGTACGCTGATAAAAATTTGATGTTATATCACCTAGTAAGGGTAACATTGGAGAAGTAACAGGTACTTCTGGAGCTTGTGTGAAGAGTAGACGGAAGTGTTTTACTCGTAGTATATGTTTTAGTAAACGGAAAGGTTTTACTAAAGTGTGGAAGAAACTATCTTTTTCGAATTTAGAAGAAACTGGCACGATAGCGAATGTTTTATGTTGTTACTGAAATTTAATTAAGATTTATAGAGAAAATAAGTTTGCGTAAATTTTTGTAAAGGGAGGGTCAGTTGCCGGAGAGGTAGCTGACGTCACAAAACGCCGCGCTGTGGTAGGTTGAAACAGCGGGGGCGGAAAAACCCTTGTAAAGGAGGGGTCAGTAGTCAGGAGTAGTACTGACGTCACAGGTGCCGCGCTGGGATTGGTTAAACCAGCGAGGACAGAAAAGAGCAGATTGTAAAGGAGGGTTGACAGAGAAACGTCATCAAAAGGCCGCGCAAGGATTGGCTCGGAAATAAAAGATAGCAGACATTTGATTGGTCGAGATTTTAGAAGCAAAATTCTTAGTGGATAAGGATTGCATGTTAAAACGCGATCCGACTTAAACAGGAACTCGTCCGGATAGGAGATTCCTAGGTTTTGCAGAATATAATTTTGTACACAGAAGATTAGATAGAATGTACGGAGAAAGGAGAAAAATGTCCTTTCTGCAAAAGATTAAGAACTATTTTAAAAAAGATAAACCACTCAAAACTAGAGAAGGAATTATTATTCCACCAGCTAAAACGCCAGCATCATTCATGATGATGGATAGAGGTTATCATACCTGTGTATGGATGGAGAATTGGATAGAATACACCAAAAATGATGGAATATTAGCATTTCCCCAGAATGGCACGTTTAATGGGCGAATTCTTTAGAACTTGAGATTGAGGATGAATGACTTAGAACCCAGACCTAGATTAACTCAGTACGAAGCTCTAGAAGAATGGGAAACCGAGGCATTTGAGCGGGATAGATCTAGAAGTAATAGGAGTTACCCAGGATTTTTCCCCAGATATTTACGTGAGTCGAGAGAGGGTCAGATGAAACAATGGAGAAGGGCAATGATTACAGAAGGACTGTATCCATTATTCACAGAAGGAGAGAAATCAGGAGGCAAATGTACAGAAAAGACAAAACATTTAATGAGAAATGAGGAGTCTGAAGACGAATTTATGGAGGAAATGTTAAGAAATCCCCCACCATATCAGGAAGGGATAAGTGGATGCACCCCAAGTGCACCACCAAAAACTCCATTAGTGCCACAGGTAATGCATGAATTCACCACGAGTAGAATACTTCATGACAAAGAAAAAGAAGCCCTAGAAAAAACCAGAGCAGAATTAATACAGAAAATAACCCAGATAAAAGTACATCCTGATTCGTTGACCATACCTGTAACAATTGGTCCAGTAGTTCCATTATATGGTACTCAGGGAAATTGTCCTCCACCCATACTTGCACCTACTCCTGTGAGTAATCCCAGACCTGAAGCTCCAGTTATAATTGAGGATCAATTTAGTGACTGTGAATCCACAATATCACTTATGGACTTGCCTATTCGAGGTTCTGTAAATAGTACTCCAAGAAAAGATGTACCTGGAGGTTCAGAAGATGTAAGTTTAGTAACTTTATCGGGAGCAAAAAGTGCTACCATAGTAACACCTGAAGATCTAGAAAGATGGGTGCAAGGGTCAGTTAAACAGTGCACACCTCCGATAATAATGGACATTCATAAATTAAAAGTCGAATTAGAAGAAATAATAGCAGGAAATGTAGGACTAGAACGCTTAAATACCTATGATGAAGAAGAATTATTGTTCCTATGCAGGAGTATCACCAGAAATGTAAGGTTATTTCATGAAAAATTGTCCAATTTAGCATTACAGATGGGAATAGAAATAGGGAGATCAAAGGTATTACAGAAACCCTATAGAGCAGAATTTTCAGACAAAGACTTAGAAAATATGAATGCCTCTGGAAGAAGATTACAAATAAGAGAATTAATGTTAGTTTTGCAAAAATGGGGAGACCTAGATAAATGGAAAACTAGGTGGGCCAAGAAAAAGGAAGAAGCACGAACAAGTAGAACAGCATCAGAATATGTGATGAAGGAAGCAGGAAAAGCAGACCAGATGTATCCAATGCGAGAAGTTGCGGGAGGAGGATATGTACATGTCCCATGGAGCAGACAGGATATTTTGTCATTTACAAATGATTTTCCAAAATTGAATGAAAAACCAATTGAATGGTACAAGCAGGTTGAAAGGTTTGTGAAGGTGTCAAAGGTATTGTTGAAGGATTTGGATGGTCTGTTTGACATAGTGGTACCTGCCGATTTATGGACAGATTGTAAGATCACAGTGGATTGGCCAAGTGATGAGTATCCCAGAGATCCGAAGACAGGTGCCCCGTCAAATGATGTGATGAAAAAGTATCAGCAGGTGATAACATACCTGAAAGGGAAAATACCCCCGAAAGAAACAGATTGGGTGAAAATAGATCGAACCACCCAAGAAGCCAGTGAATCAGTACATTCCTATTATGAGCGTCTATTGCAGGTATTTAAACAGTATAGTGGATTTGAGGACATTGGAGACAAAAACATGAGTCAGTTTGTGTATCGATTTGTTTATGGTCTGAAGCCAGAGATTTGCCAGATGATTAAACAACACATGCTGTGTTGGCAAGGAAAGCCCATAGATGAAATTCTGAAGTATGCAAAATATTGTGGAGACGATATTGAGGATAGACACAAGAAATTGCAGGAAAAAGTGATGTGGGCACAGGTGAAAATGGCTGAGAAACAGGGAATTAATTTGGAAAATCCGAGTGAAAATCAAGGAAAAGATTCTGGAACGAGTGGTGATACGGGAAATGGTGGAAAATTTAGAGGACGAATGAGTAGAGAAGAAGCTAAAAAGAAATTTCCTTGTCATGGATGCGGAAAATTGGGGCATTGGAAGGACGAATGTAAAAAGATTCGGAATAATAATGGCCCAAATCAAAACTTAAATCCACAGACGCAGAATGACTCACAGCAGGGTGTAAATCCCCAGAGTCAATTACCACCTCCACCTGTTCAGGGTAATGTAAGCAGAGCAAAGCATGGTACAGACATTGGATACCCAGGAGGGAGTGGTAAGAATGATTATATGACATCACAATTTCTTTTGCAGGACAATTACTGTGAATTCAACTCATGACGGTGCCTAGGAGAGGGGAAGAAGGAGTGCGTACTTGGCGCATCCTTACAGGTAGATCAGTCTGGTCCATATGTTGAAGGAAATGTGAAAGGTAATGATATTACTTTCCTTTTGGACACTGGTGCTACCAGGTCTACGGTGAGATCAGCAGATATCCCAGACCTTCCTCTCTCTGGTGAAGATATCCAAGTAGTAGGGGTAGTTAATCAAAGAATTAGAACGCCTCTTACAGAACCAATGGAAGTCAAAATAGGAAACTTCAGAGAAATGCACCAATTTGTAGTGTGCGATTCTAGCCCAGTGAATTTATTAGGTAGGGATTTATTGTGCAAAATGAACTGTACAATTTTCTGCACGCCAGATGGTGTGGCAGTTCAGACACCAGATGAGGACCATGTATATAAAATTATGGTTGCAAAACTAGGTACAGAAATAGACGAAATGTTTTCGTTAATAACAAGAGATGAGTTACCAGAAGAATTAAAAGGTACAGTAAACCCAATAGTATGGGATTTCACCGGAAAAGAAGTAGGACTTATGGCAAAAATAGATCCAGTTCAAATTATGGTAAAAGAAGGTGCAATTTTCCCAAATACCAGACAGTACAAAATGAGTGCAGAAGTAAAAGCAGGAGTCATTGAAGAAATAAATCGAATGGTAGAACAAAACATCCTAAAAGAAGTAATGAGTAGCCCATGTAATTCACCAATCATGGGATTAAAGAAACCTAGTGGAAAATATAGGATTGTTCAGGACCTGCGAAAAATAAACAAGATTGTGGAACCATGTTGTCCCATAGTACCAAATCCTGCAGTAATTCTATACCAGATCCCTTGGAATGCAGGATGGTTCACAGTAATTGATTTATGTCAAGCATTCTTTTCAATACCATTGCATCCAGACAGCCAGTATCTTTTCTCATTTAAATTTGAGAACAAGGTCTATGTGTGGAATCGTGTTCCTCAGGGGTACACAGAAAGTCCTTCCATCTTCAACCAGATACTGAAAAAGTGCCTGGAAAAATTAGTGATGCCAGGAAGCTCAATCTTAGTCCAATATATCGACGACTTATTGGTGGCGCCAACCACCAGAGAAGACTGTGTTGTCGATTCCATAGCATTATTAAATCTTTTGGCTGAGGAAGGGCATAAAGTCTCACCTGAAAAGTTACAGTTTTGCAGGACAGCTGTTAAATATCTGGGACATCAAATTGAGAGGGGAAAAAGAAGAATAACCTCTGAAAGAGTAGAATTAATAAAGAGAATGCAAATGCCTGTAACCCAAAGACAAGTGCGAATGTTCCTAGGAATAGTAGGCTACTGTCGACAATGGATACCAAATTTTTCCATGTTAGCTAAGCCCTTAATTAACATGACGAAAAAGAAAGCAAAGGACCCTGTTGAGTGGGAGGATGAAAGTGTAGAAGCTTTTGTAAAATTGAGAAACGCACTTTGTTCAGCACCTGCCCTAGGCATGCCTGATTATAAAAGAGAATTCGCATTATTCTGTCAAGAGAGAGAAAATTGTGCACTTTCTGTCCTAACTCAGAGACATGGACTAGACAGACGTCCTATAGCGTACTTTTCTGCTACATTGGACCCAGTAGCAGCCGCGTTGCCAGGATGCTTAAAAGCAGTGGCAGCAACTTGTTTGAGCATTGAACAAAGCGAGTCAATTGTGATGGGACATCCTGTAAAAGTGTATGTTCCACATGCAGTTGTGATTCTATTGACAAGAACCCGAACTCAGCATCTTACTCCTAGTCGGCTGACTAAATATGAGAGGATAATAATGGGTGCTGAAAATGTGACCATGGTAAGGTGTACAATAATAAATCCAGCAACTTTATTGCCGGACCCATATCATGAAACAAATAAAGATGAAGAAGAAGATGAACATGATTGTGTACAAATTACAGAATTATGTACAAAACCACGCCCAGACATAGAGGAACAGCCTCTTAAAAAGCCAGACAGGGAGCTATTTGTCGATGGTTCATGTCAAAGACATGAAGATGGTAAACTAACTGCTGCCTATGCGGTATGTGAATTAACTGGAATAGTTGAAGCATCCTATTTACCAGGAGTAAAATCTGCACAAGTAGCTGAATTGATTGCTTTGATAAAAGCTTGCAAAATTGGGAGGAATCAGAGAGTGACCATATTTACAGATAGTCAATATGGTTACGGGGTTGTGCATGATTTTGGCCAACTGTGGATGCAGAGGGATTTTATGACTTCTTCAGGATCCCCCATTAAAAATGGACAATTTGTAAGGGAATTGCTAGAAGCAATACAATCACCAAAAGAATTGGCTGTGGTGAAATGTGCCGCACACCAGTCAGGAGATGATTGGGTGGTAGTCGGCAACAGATATGCAGACCTGGTGGCTCAACATTGTGCCAAAACCAGAACGTCAGTCAATAAGAGGGTGGAAAGAATGGGAATCAGCTGCCAACTTATGCTGTATATGCCACCTGAAACTTGGAATGAGGTGAAGAAATTGCAAGATGAGGTTGATGAAAGTGAGAAAAATTTGTGGATTAAAGTGGGTTGCTCCCAAAGAGGAGAAGATGAAGTGTGGATCAGTCCTGATGGCAGACCAGTCATGCCAGACTGTTTACTCTCACAAATGGCTAGAATGCACCATGGAGACACACACATAGGGAGAGATGCAATGATTAGGCTGTTCAGACAAAATTGGTACAATCCCAAATTCAGGGCTGTTGCAGAGAGTCTTTGCCAGAGATGTCTAACTTGCCAAATGCATAATCCAGGCAGGAAAACGATAATTGGGTTTGGAAAGATTGGAAAGGCAGAGGGCCCATTTATAAGACTCCAGTTCGACTTCATACAGTTACCACCATGCAGAGGACTAAAATATGTACTAGTCATAGTATGTCTGTTTTCAAAGTGGGTGGAGGCTTACCCTACTAGGAGAAATGACAGTATTACAGTTGCAAAACTGTTGTTACGAGAGCTCATACCTAGGTTTGGTTTCCCAGTATCTTTGGAATCAGATAGAGGAAAACACTTTAATAGCGAAGTGATCCAGATAATCTGTGAAGCATTTCAAATCAAGCAGAAATTGCACTGTGCATATCGCCCAGAGGCTTCTGGAGTGGTTGAACAATTAAATGGCACTATAAAGTCAAGATTGGGAAAAATGTGTGCATCAACATCATTAGAGTGGCCAGACGCATTGCCACTTGTCTTGATGGGACTCAGAAGTATACCTGACAGAACGACAGGATTAAGCCCTCATGAAATAATGATGGGAAGAGCAATGAGACAAACACATGTTCCCACAAACAAATTAGTGAATATATCTGATGATATGGTTTTGGATTATTGCAAAGGATTGGCTGACCTAGTGCGTTCTGTCTCTCATCAGGTTGGAGAAGACGAAGTTTCCAGGCAGCCTGAACTAGAACATGATCTGAATCCTGGTGATTGGGTGGTAGTGAAGAATCACACCAGAGAAACGTGTTTATCACCCAGGTGGAGCAGACCTTGTCAAGTTATATTGACTACCAATACAGCAGTGAAGTGTGCAAGATTTCCTAATTGGATTCACGTAAGCCACACAAAGAGAGTACCAGACCCTGAAGAAGAGAATTCACAGACAACACCAATCACTGAAGAAGCTGAAGGTTGCCCAGCAGAGGAATCTCAGGATCGAGGTTCGAGAGAAGCTGACGGAGAACAACCGAGCACAAGTCAGGATTGGATACCAGTGGTAGAAGTTCCTGAAGTATACCACAGAACAAGAAGTCAAGCGAAATTGGAAGAAATAGAAGAAGATCAGATAGGTGAAGAAGAAGCAGCTCAGGTACAAGAAGAAAAGACAATAAGAGAACCTGAGCAAGGTCAGATAGGGAAAGAAAATTGGACTCAAAACAGTGAAAACCTAATAGACTTTGAACAGGGAAAGACAGGTTTAGAAGAATCCGGTCAGGCTGCAGAAGTTCACAGTGCAATAAGCCCTGATCAGAAGAAGTTAGATCAAGAAGAATTCACTAAAGAAAAAGGGGTTGATACAAATGAACATAAAGAAATAAAAAAAGAACAAAGTCAACATCTTGAAAGACATTGTGGAGCTACTGAAGAAAAACAAATTAGACCTGAAAAGGAGCAAACAAGAAACACAGTAATTGAAGAAAACGAAACAGTGCTAAAAAGTGAAATTAACGAGATCCCTGAAGACGAAAACAAAGAAACAGTGCCAACAAAGAAAACAAGAAAAGGAGATCATTGGCCAAGTGTCATTAAAAGAGTAAAGTACCACATAACAACCAGAAGTGAAGATCCAGAACAAGTACCTGAAGTGACAAGTCAAACTGAACAAGAGAAAAAGTCAGGAAAAAGAAAAAGTAAAAGACTGAGACTTGTGAATAACAAATTCAAGGGTCCTGACTGGACTTATATCATTCTTGAAGATTTTGAAAGCTCAGAGTCAAGTGACAGTGGTGGCGAAGGAACAAGTGCAGAACTAACATACGAAGAAGAAACAAGACCACCCTGACTAAACAAAAGAATCCTCTAAAGAAAAGAAGAAGAGATAAGAAGAGCAATCTTCCTTGTCGAAAAATGCCTGACGATAGAGTTACTGGGAGACCAAAACGAAATTGTTGTAGGAGATGCTGTGCAATCTGCATATGTAGTCTAGTATTGGTGCTTATAGTATGGTTAGTCCTGATTGTAGCAGTTCCTTACCTTATGATAATAGATAAGAAGATTAATAATGAAACTAAAGGGAGGACAGCAAACATGAAGGGCAATAGAGTAGAATTAATGACAGAAGATGAGGCAGAAATTCATCATGAAATAGCTGATAACGACACTAGTTTAAATGTTTTCACAAAGTTATTGTTTCAGTATGTAGACACAATGGAAGTTAGTAATTGTTATGTCTGTATGAAGTTACCTGAATCAGTAGCGGAAGGATTAACATACCATCATTTACCACTGACATATGGCATCTCATGTAGTGTATTAACAAGTTTATTTTATAGAACAGGTAGGCTACAGTATTATTATTCAAACTTAGATGTGATATTTTCAGAGGTTCCGATTAGCAAGAGTATGAACCCAGTGCTTAGTAGTCAAGACGCACAGTTTATGGGAGAATTTTTCTTAACAATGAAATCGATAGATATAACACATGCACATAGACACAATCTAACATGTTCTTTACTAGAAGAAGAAAAGATATTTTTGAATTTAGTAGAAGATAGAAGACAAGATTTTCAAAAGAAAGCTTCTGAGCATAAGGCTCATTTGCCACCTTGGGCGGAGAAAGAAGGTAGTTACACACCTGGCAAGGCTCAAGCTGCAATGGCTCTGGATTTCGTAAAGACAGGGAAAATTTGTCTTCATAGGTTAAAGACTGATTATAACAATGTTTTCATCGGTACCAGTGAATGTGAACACAATTTTTTAATTCTTGGAGGTTGGGGACTAAAAGGAGGAACAGATTCAGTTTTTCCTGGAATTTATTATGTATGCGGGAATAAGGCTTACTTTAGGCTTCCTGCACGGTGGTATGGAAGTTGTTATTTTGGAATAGTTTTTCCAAAGATATACCACGTAAAAAGAAACACTGGAAGCAATGAAAACAATAATGAATTAATACGTAGTAAAAGAGCTAGTTTTTCAGAAATTGTAGGTGATATATTTGGTGCATTGATACCTTCAGTGGGAATAATTCTGAACTCAAGGAAAATATGTAAATTGTCTACAGTGGTTGATCGTTTATCAACGGATACTGCTGGAGGTTTTCTAATGATTAATACGGAGATGGTTGCGATTAGATCTATGGTGATGCAAAATCGACTTGCTCTTGACATTCTATTGGCAAAAGAGGGAGGAGTCTGTAAATTATTGAAGACGAAACATTGTTGCACTTATATTCCTGATAAGAGTGCAGAAATTGGAACGTATATTCAGAACATAACTAAACTTGAGAAAGAACTTAAACCACTGGAAGTTGATAGTGTATGGGAAAGATTGACAAATAGTATTGCGTCAATTGGAACCTGGTTTGCAAATGTAGGAAAAGGACTTATAGGTCAAATATTAGTACCCCTAGCAGGGATAGCAATAATAATATTGGCAATAACAATATGGTGCAAATGCTGTAGAAAGAATGGAACATATAAAGTGACAGGAAAAGGAAAGAAGAGAAAACTAGATGAAATAGAACTTGAAGAATGGAGAAGTGATTTATACAAAAAGTTGAAAGGGGATGTGAAAAACAGAAAATGTAAAAATGAGAATGAAACGAATTGCTAGAAGTTGGCATCTGATTGAGGGTAGTGTTTTTGATGGCTCAGAAACGCCATCAGAGAGGGGATTGATGGAGCAAGGTTTCAAAAATGAAACTTGCTTGTATGCAATTCTCCTCATAGTATTAATTTATTAAACTTGTATTGTCAAAACTAACCTTTGCATTCACAAACACAAGAGGGACAGAAGCTTGCCTATGTGTTTTACTAATGAATAACGCTTGTCTGTAATCCAAAATGTCCGCTAAAGCGCGGGAACTTCATTGCGCATGTCGCAACCTGATCACATGGTGTGACGTCTTTCTTTGCTTGGTGGGAAACTTCTGCTTCTGCGCAGTGTGCACTAAAATGGCCGCTAAATGTTTTCACATGCTTCAGCTTGCTCTCATGTCATTATTAAATTGTCGTTTTCTTAATGCTACTAATGCAGGATAGTATTATAATTAATTGGGAATAGAGTAGGGAAAGTGGGCATACAGTGAAACATTTTATTTGTGATTTTAATATTTTCTTCTTGCACTTTTAGTAATTCGTAAACTTGGGCCTGGGTTGGTGACTTGAAACTCGAGAGACAGATGGTTCTGCGCATGTGTCCTGTGTGCCTGCCAAGTGAAGTCAACTTGGACGTCTTCCAAGGCCATGACCCATTGGCCGAAGATGCTGTACTTTATGTTTCCGGAGGACAAAATGATACTTTTCCCCTGTAAAATGTATAACATTTGTCGTGAGACGGGTGGGAAATAAAGCGAATGTATTAATTTGAAGGGGCGGGAACGTAAAGACAATAGGCTTTACAATTTAGGCCAAATCGATATGGTGCGAGAATCCACCCCCTGTCCCTGTCCAATCAGAAGTAGTGGTCCCATATTTTAGCAACATTAAGGGGAGGTACATGGGCGTAGAAGGGTATAATAGAATATAGCATTAGTTAATTAGAAGGAGCATGCTTTCACAAAGAACAGGCGTCCATGCTGCGAGAGAGCTCTTAGATCCAGACTGCCATGCTGATCGGTTGCTGACTGAATCCCTGTCCAGAAGAGGTCCTGAGGAGGGGGGGTCGGAGTCCATTAGAATGGGAGAATCGAGGAGAAGTCGAGTATCAGAGAGGGGAACGGCGCAGGCGTCGTTGTAGAGAGGTCTCCGGTCCTGTCCTGATCCTGGAAGAAGTCTTTGCTCTTCATCCTTCCTGGGTCCTATCTTTTCCAACTCCTTGGCCAAGGGGCTTGGTTCTCGCATTTAGATAACTATACTGCAACCTTTAGTTGCGCTGCTGTCTCTATTCTCTTCTCTTCCTTAAACACCGTCATTTATTAGCAAAATCATTTCTATGCTTTTTCTTGGGTATTTCAATCAAGTACCGTGTTTTCTGTATTTTACTCTGCTAAAACTTTAGATAAACATTTTAAAACTTCCTGACTCAGTGGTTATTTCAGGATTATGTACTATAATGAATGTCACTCATTTTAAACTTCCCAATTAGCAAAGGATCCATTGGTAAGTTATTACTCTTCAATCAGAAGGTAATTGGTAGCAGGGACTTTGATATAAGAGTACATCTGACACCCAGCGTAAGTATTAGTGTAGTGTGAATGTATGGGCCCAAGTGAGTATATGGTGTATGAATGTTGTTGGCTAATATTGCGCTGGATCAGTTTTCTGCTGCAACTGGTGACGAACCCATTTCAGGAAACATACCTATATATAAATATAGAAAACACACTCCCAAATCACGACGGTCCCTTAAAACCGCACTGGGTCAGCACGAAAATAATGTTAGAGGCCGAAACAGCAGCAGAGCCAATTCGAGAGCTCCTAAAACCAACTGCTTACTTTCTCCGCCCACTGAAGTTTTGCTGCGGGAGAAAAACGTAGTGGGCAAGCGTGTGAGCAAGACACCCTACCAAACATAGACCCCCTGAAAGGTTCGTGAGTGAAAGAGAGAGAACACCAACACAGTACGCAAGGTAGTGAAAAAGTCCCCGACAGGAAATATACGAAGGACTGGTGCCACCCGAAGGACCCCTGGTAGTTCACAAGCCGCACGCCGGCGGGACTGAGGAACAGGTTAGTGTGAGGCTTCTTACGGGACTGGGATCGGCCAAGACCTCGGCAGCCCTGCGGCCCCAGGCTGTATGCCGATCAGCACGGCTCCAGACAGCTCACGTGCCAACTCCAGACCGGGCGAGGGAGCAGAACGGATCCAAACCTTGTACCGCCGAGACCACTCACAGCAAGCAGAGTGCGCGAAGTAAGGCCCCTCGAGTCCCGCTTCACAACCAGGAGCTACACAATGTCAATGCGAACAGGCCTGACCCTCCAACCGAGGAAGCGGAGCCCCGCGGACAAAGCCTACTGGTCTTGCCAGCCCCTCGGGATTAAAACAGTGTAGGCCACAGCGAGGCAGCGCGCCCGGGGACCGTAGAACGGGCTGCCCCCACCTCAAACAAAAAGACATGGGGATGTCGGGAGCGTCACCAAAGGGTGGGGGGGGGGCGGGCACAAGCCCTACAGACGAGTAGAGAGGAAAAGGACCCAGGAAGAGCCCCAGACCACCACGTCCGCCCCCTGTAAACCCATGGCTCGCTAAAGCAGAGCCTAATCGGCCCAGACCTGACACCGGGGGAAGGAAGGAGGATGGTCCCAGAGTCCTAGGGCCTGCTAGAGCAAGGCCACCAACCAGGGACCCATGTCCCAGGGACCACTGCCTGCCCTTAAAAAATTAAACGAAAACTTGAAGAAAAAAAAAATTTGATGCAGCCCGTTTTCCTTAAAGGAAAAAAAAAAGCTGCTTTAATAAAAAGCAGTCCCAGACATGGTGGTCTGCTGAGCCCAGCAGGCCACCATCCCTGGGAGGGCTGACATTCACAATGGGCTCGCATATTGCGAGAGGCTCATTAATATTAATGAGCCTCGCAATTTGCGACCCCATTGGGAATCGCAAAACAGTGTAAACACACTGTTGTATATTTCATTTAGCGCCTCGCAATTTGCGACTCGCAATGTGTCGCAAATTGCGATGCGCTATATGAAAGGGTTGTACATCTGGCCCTTGGTTTTTAGCTGCAGGCTCGGTCCAGGAAGACTTCCGGGAGGAACCAACAGCAGGGCTCGTGACGTAGGTACACCTCAGGTTCTTTTCTCCAGGGTGCAGGGCGGCTGGATGCAGGGGTGTCTTCTGAGGTCAGATTTCACCTTAACGGGCCACTCGCGGTTGGGGGGGTCTCAGTGCAGAGGCTGCAGGCGACGTCGGGGAGTCCTGGAGGGGTCAACCCACGGTGGACTCGGACTCTGGAGCACTGAGGGACCTCGCTGGGACCGGTGGGCCACTCGAACTCAGGCCATAGCTGAAGGGTGCAGTGGTGGTTCCAGGCGTCGGGTTTCTTTCTCCTCAGCAGGCTCGGAGTCTTTCTTTGGTGTTTCTTCTGAACAGAGCTGCTGTTCACAGGACATCCGGTCTTTGTTGAAGGCAGTCAGTCCTCCCAGGGGTTCTGGAGGTCGCTGGCTGCAGGACAAGACGATGTTTGGTGCAGCATCTCTGGAAACTGCAAACGGGCCGGTAGGGCTGGGGCCAAGTCAGTTGTTCTCTGCAGTCTCCTCTGCTGGGCGTCTTCTTTCATCCTTCTTCTTCTTAGGTTGCAGGAATCTACCTTCTTGATTCAGGGCTGCCCCCTAAATACTGTGTTTAGGGGGCGTTTTAGGGGCCTCGAGGTTAGTAGCCAATGGGCTACTGACCTTAGGGTGACAACACCCTTTTTGTGCTCACCCCACGTGGGGGAGTGGGCACAACCCCTAGTCCTGATTGGAGAGTGCCTGCCAGCTGCAAGATGGCGGGCACTGAAGAGTGGGCTTCACCTCGCCTCCCCCACCTGAGGGGTGGGGTTGGCAGAGGTGGGCACACCTTCTGGGCTGTGCTAAGTTTTCCCACCTGTGTTCCCGCCGAAAAGGAGGTTAGGCAGGAAGGGGGCCTGCTCCTGATAGCAGGAGAGGCTGGGGGTCGCATTACAAAGGCGCAAGGCCTTTGAAGCTCCCCTGCCTCAGATGGCTCTTCCTGGCCTGGGGGGAGGTGTGAACACCTCCGCCCAGGAAAGGCTTTGTTTCTGGGCTCAGGGAGCGAAGGCTCCCACCCCAGGGGTCCAGAAACATGTCTCGTGGTGGCAGGCTGGTGTGTACCAGTCAGGGAACCCACCAGAGGCTGGTCATTTTTCAGGGCGATACCAAAGGGGATGATGGACGGAGCGTTTGAGCTAATCAAACACTCACCTCCAGTCAACTGATCTGGGTTTAATCCATCATCATTCATTAGCTCACTCCACCACCCCAGTTCAGACATGGCCATATGCAAATCAGTCTGACCCTGTGCCTCATGGGAACAGTCCAGCCCGAACTGCCAAGCCATGTCTTCCCTGGACCGGAAACAAGCATCCTGGGACCGGTTTCTGGCTATTCAGCCGTCATCAGCCAGGCTAGCTTGAATCCAGTGGCAAAGTGAGCAAGGGACCCACGTCTGGGCATACCCTGCCAACTTAGGGCGAACAAAGGGATACCAAAGGGGATGATGGATGGAGCGTTTGAGCTAATCAAACACTCACCTCCAGTCAACTGATCTGGGTTTAATCCATCATCATTCTTTAGCTCACTCCACCACCCCAGTTCAGACATGGCCATATGCAAATCAGTCTGACCCTGTGCCTCATGGGAACAGTCCAGCCCGAACTGCCAAGCCATGTCTTCCCTGGACCGGAAACAAGCATCCTGGGACCGGTTTCTGGCTATTCAGCCGTCATCAGCCAGGCTAGCTTGAATCCAGTGGCAAAGTGAGCAAGGGACCCACATCTGGGCATACCCTGCCAACTTAGGGCGAACAAAGTGATACCAAAGGGGATGATGGACGGAGCGTTTGAGCTAATCAAACACTCACCTCCAGTCAACTGATCTGGGTTTAATCCATCATCATTCTTTAGCTCACTCCACCACCCCAGTTCAGACATAGCCATATGCAAATCAGTCTGACCCTGTGCCTCATGGGAACAGTCCAGCCCGAACTGCCAAGCCATGTCTTCCCTGGACCGGAAACAAGCATCCTGGGACCGGTTTCTGGCTATTCAGCCGTCATCAGCCAGGCTAGCTTGAATCCAGTGGCAAAGTGAGCAAGGGACCCACGTCTGGGCATACCCTGCCAACTTAGGGCGAACAAGCGATACCAAAGGGGATGATGGACGGAGCGTTTGAGCTAATCAAACACTCACCTCCAGTCAACTGATCTGGGTTTAATCCATCATCATTCTTTAGCTCACTCCACCACCCCAGTTCAGACATGGCCATATGCAAATCAGTCTGACCCTGTGCCTCATGGGAACAGTCCAGCCCGAACTGCCAAGCCATGTCTTCCCTGGACTGGAAACAAGCATCCTAGGACCGGTTTCTGGCTATTCAGCCGTCATCAGCCAGGCTAGCTTGAATCCAGTGGCAAAGTGAGCAAGGGACCCACGTCTGGGCATACCCTGCCAACTTAGGGCGAACAAAGCTGATACCAAAGGGGATGATGGACGGAGCGTTTGAGCTAATCAAACACTCACCTCCAGTCAACTGATCTGGGTTTAATCCATCATCATTCTTTAGCTCACTCCACCACCCCAGTTCAGACATGGCCATATGCAAATCAGTCTGACCCTGTGCCTCATGGGAACAGTCCAGCCCGAACTGCCAAGCCATGTCTTCCCTGGACCGGAAACAAGCATCCTGGGACCGGTTTCTGGCTATTCAGCCGTCATCGGCCAGGCTATCTTGAATCCAGTGGCAAAGTGAGCAAGGGACCCACGTCTGGGCATACCCTGCCAACTTAGGGCGAACAAAGCGATACCAAAGGGGATGATGGACGGAGCGTTTGAGCTAATCAAACACTCACCTCCAGTCAACTGATCTGGGTTTAATCCATCATCATTCTTTAGCTCACTCCACCACCCCAGTTCAGACATGGCCATATGCAAATCAGTCTGACCCTGTGCCTCATGGGAACAGTCAGCCCGAACTGCCAAGCCATGTCTTCCCTGGACCGGAAACAAGCATCCTGGGACCGGTTTCTGGCTATTCAGCCGTCATCAGCCAGGCTAGCTTGAATCCAGTGGCAAAGTGAGCAAGGGACCCACGTCTGGGCATACCCTGCCAACTTAGGGCGAACAAAGCGATACCTTTGGTTTTGCTAAGTTCGCCCTAAGTTGGCAGGGTATGCCCAGACGTGGGTCCCTTGCTCACTTTACCACTGGATTCAAGATAGCCTGGCTGATGAGGGTTATGAACCCGAAACCGGTCCCAGGATGCTTGTTTCCGGTCAAGGGAAGACATGGCTTGGCAGTTCGGGCTGGACTGTTCCCATGAGGCACAGGATCAGACTGATTTGCATATGGCCATGTCTGAACTGGGGTGGCGGAGTGAGCTAAAGAATGATGATGGATTAAACCCAGATCAGTTGACTGGGAGTGAGTGCTTGCAATGTTCAACACTCCGTCCATCATCCCCTTTGGTTTTGCTAAGTTCGCCCTAAGTTGGCAGGGTATGCCCAGACGTGGGTCCCTTGCTCACTTTACCACTGGATTCAAGATAGCCTGGCTGATGAGGGTTATGAACCCGAGACCGGTCCCAGGATGCTTGATTTCCGGTCCAGGAAGACATGGCTTGGCAGTTCGGGCTGGACTGTTCCCATGAGGCACAGGGTCAGACTGATTTGCATATGGCCATGTCTAGACTGGGGTGGCGGAGTGAGCTAAAGAATGATGATGGATTAAACCCAGATCAGTTGACTGGGGGTGAGTGCTTGCAATGTTCAACACTCCGTCCATCATCCCCTTTGGTTTTGCTAAGTTCGCCCTAAGTTGGCAGGGTATGCCCAGACGTGGGTCCCTTGCTCACTTTACCACTGGATTCAAGATAGCCTGGCTGATGAGGGTTATAAACCCGAAGCCGGTCCCAGGATGCTTGTTTCCGGTCCAGGGAAGACATGGCTTGGCAGTTCGGGCTGGACTGTTCCCATGAGGCACAGGGTCAGACTGATTTGCATATGGCCATGTCTGAACTGGGGTGGCTGGAGTGAGCTAAAGAATGATGATGGATTAAACCCAGATCAGTTGACTGGGGGTGAGTGCTTGCAATGTTCAACACTCCGTCCATCATCCCCTTTGGTTTTGCTAAGTTCAGCCCTAAGTTGGCAGGGTATGCCCAGACGTGGGTCCCTTGCTCACTTTACCACTGGATTCAAGATAGCCTGGCTGATGAGGGTTATGAACCGAAACCGGTCCCAGGATGCTTGTTTCCGGTCCAGGGAAGACATGGCTTGGCAGTTCAGGCTGGACTGTTCCCATGAGGCACAGGGTCAGACTGATTTGCATATGGCCATGTCTGAACTGGGGTGGCGGAGTGAGCTAAAGAATGAGGATGGATTAAACCCAGATCAGTTGACTGGGGGTGAGTGCTTGCAATGTTCAACACTCCGTCCATCATCCCCTTTGGTTTTGCTAAGGTCATTTTTCAGGGGGCATCTCTAAGATGCCCTCTGAGTGCATTTTTCATTAAATCCCACACTGGCATCAGTGTGGGTTTAATGTACTGAGAAGTTTGATACCAAACTTCCCAGTTTTCAGTAAAGCCATTATGGTTCTGTGGAGTTCGTAATGACAAACTCCCAGCACCATATACTCCTAATGGCAGTACTACACTTACAATGTCTAAGAATTGGCTTAGACACTGTAGGGGTACAGGGCTCATGCACCTGTACCCTCACCACTGGTATAGTGCACCCAGCTCGAGGGGTGGCTGATCTATGCCAGGGCAGTGTGTTGTAGGCATGGCACACAGGGATGTGTGCCATTGCGACTCTTCACTTTGTTCTGCACCAAAACACGCAGCCTGCAAAGGCAGTGTGTGAGTGTAAAGGTACAGGGTCTCTAAGGGTGGCACAATAAGTGCTGCAGCCGTTAGAGGCCTTCCCTGGCCACAGTGCCCTTGGTATCTGTGGTACCATTTACAAGGGACTGCCCTGTTTGGCCCAGAAAGTGCCAATTGGGGGTATAATTTGGGAAAGAACACAGACCCTGGGAACCTGATTGGCAGGGACCCAGGGCACATCAAGTCAAAGTGCATCAGTAGTCTGGCAAAAAGTGGGGGGTTACTGCAATAGCAACCCAGCTTCCTACAATAAACTACTCAGTTGATCCATAAAAAATAAGAAACCAACAAACATTGGTGGCGTTATGTCGTGTACTTTCCACTAATCAGTAGGTTCTGCGTGTTTGCGAACGACAAACTTAGGATGGTGCCAGACTGATTTCATGCACCCCCGCAGAATATGTTGTCGAGTGGGTGTCCCGCTGTGTGCGTGGGGACCGTGATGAGTTGCTTCAGTTCTTTGTTGGTGAGGTCCTCTAGGAGGGCGGTGGTGTTGGAGTCGTGGTGGTTATCCAGGTGGAAGTTTAGGTCTCCGAGCAGTATGTAGTCTGTGGAGGTGAGGGCGTGGGGTGCGATGAGATTGGCAGCCTGTAGATGAGGGTTTTGCGGAGAGTTGTTTTAGGGTTGGACTGGATCTGAAGTAGAGATTTTCCAAGAGGGTCGTACCGTCGTCCCGGTCAGTGGTTGTCATGCAGAGGGACCTTTTGTGGTCGATAGCGATGGCTCCTTCTGGGCGGGTGGGGCGGTCTTTCTCAGGATCTTATATCCGTCAGGAAGGGCAATTGTGATGCCGAGAAGAAGTTGGCATTAGTCCAGGTTTATGTGAGGAAGGCGACGTCGGGCATGTGTGTGTTGAGGATGTCCCAGATTTATTTGGCCTGCCTGTGTAGGGAGCGCACATTGAGGAGGATGCAGTTCAGTGGTTTGTGTGCAATGACGTCCGGTAGGCTGGGGGCTGCTGCTGGGGTCCGGAGGTGGGTGAAGGTGCAGCTGCAGTGTCAGCATGAGATCGGGCCTTGGGTGTTGCTCGGCGTCGAAAGCTGGCACTTGTTGCTGCATCCAGGGTTGTGAGGCTTCGAAGGGTGCTGGAGTCTTAACAGAGGTGGGTCGGAGGACCATGGTCCCTGGCCGCAGGCGGGAGCAGACGGGCTTGCCTTTGGCGTGGCCACACAGCGGCTGCCATTATGTAGGGGTCGGAGGGAAGGAGGTCGGCTTGGAGGTGGGAGCTGGAAGGACAGGCTGGAGGGGGGAGGGTCCACAGGGGCAGCAGCGGTGAGGAGTGTGAAAATGGAAAAAGAGAGAGCAAAAGAGAAAAGAGAGCAAGAAGAGAAAAGAGAGAGCTAAAGGGAGAAAAGAGAGAGCAACAAGAGAAAAGAGGGCACAGAAAAAAGCCAAGGGAGGTGGTACAGAAGAAGAGTAGAGTGCTCTCCCACTGGACCACCAGGGATTAGGCACAGGCAGGAGCCTCCAGGTGGACGAGGGCCTCGACCTGCAGCAGAACGGAGAGCACAGGTCTCACAGGGAAGCACTTACTGGTGGAGCTGATCGGGGGGAGAGCAGACACACTGACCAGGTCAGTGGTCTAGCCCTTCTTGCTGCACAGCGGCAGCCATTAAGTAGGGGTCGGGGGAGGGCATAGATGCTGTGAGGCGGGAGTGGGAAGGACACGCTGGTGAGGGGAGGGGCCGAGGAGGGCAGCAGAGGTGGGGAGCGTGAAAATTGAACTGTATGGTACTACATTGTTCTCCATTCCTGTCTACTCTCCTCTACTCCACTGTACGACACTCTGTGCCCCTCGACTCTACTAAACTCTACTCCACTCTATGCAACTCCACTGTACAACACTGTACTCCAGTCTATATCACTGTACAACACTGTACAACACTGTCTTCCTCTCTGTGTCACTACCAAACGCTGCTGTGCTGTACGACACTCTGCTTTACATGATATGTTCTATGACATAAGTGATAACATCACTGCCACATCTGAAATTACATCTTTTATGAGAACACTGCATGGTGTGGGCACAAGTTATAGTTAGCTAAGGGCACAAGCTATAGTTACTTGAGATAACTTTAAATGGTGAATTTCAGTAGTTTTGTTAGTTTAAAATAGTATGTTTTAACAGACATTTTCACCTAACTGTAACATCCCTTTAACTTTTGATTTTTTCAGTGAATATGTATAGATAGATAGATAGATAGATAGATAGATAGATAGATAGATAGATAGATAGATAGATAGATAGATAGATAGATAGATAGTCGGGTCACCAGAGATGGTTTATAAAGAATCAAGGACTGAGTTTTATGTTTTGGCCTGACTGTAACAGGAAATCATGGAATAAATGTGTTTTGAAAGGTCATAGGATAGGCAGTTATTCTGCTGGTGCTCTGGACTGAAAAATGTATTAGTAGTATGCACTAGGAGAAGAATAAGATGAAAGCAGACCACTTTATGAGGTACCTATGGCAAACCTGCTAGGGGCCCTATCACATATAAGGGGCCCTTTCCCTGTTTGTGCCGTGGCACATCTGTTGGTAGGTGCGCTGTGGCGCAAACACGGAAAGTGCACCCTATTATGTTGGATGCGCAGCCCTCGGGGCAGCCCCAAACTCAGGGCAAGGCATTTAAGTGAAATACGGAGCAGCTTTGAAGCAGCTGCTCCGTGTTTCGCTGTGCGGGCGGCAACCTGTCTGCACTTTTAAGAGGGGACAGAGATCCCCTTGCAGGCGGGTGCAGTGAGTGACTGAAAAAGTCATCATTTATTCACATTCTGCTGTACTGCTGCTAAAAATAATTCATAATGTTTTGAATTAGCCATTGCACTTTCTTATAGGTTATTATTATTCATATGTGTTGTTTTATGTACTAAGTTTATTTGATGCATCTTTGTCCTAAGCTGAGCTCATAGTAAAAGTAATTATTGCCGGCACAACACAGTCTTTCCCCACAAACAGAGCAGGATTTAAGTTTATTTAAAGAACCAGAGAAGTTTAAAAGTGCACTAAATCCCTCAAAAACGTTTCCAACCCATTATGGAGTCGCCTTTCAACCACATGCAAACTAGGTTCCCCACACAGGCTAAAAAGCTAGATACATTTTGTACTGAGTGGCACGAAAAATGCTTTACCCTTGCCGGAGGGGAACCTTCGACAGCAACATAATCGAACACACGAGGACACACATTCAGACCAAATATGTAGGACAGAAAAAGACTAAAAAAGAGGCACTGTTAGAACTATGGGCCATCTTCAAGGTGGCCCGACCTACAATTCTGTCCCAGAACTCTCAAGCATGGTGTCCCACATGCCATCATACACAGATACTGAGGTGCTCTGTCTGATGCCTACCATCCCAGCTGTTTCTGCACTAGGTTACACCAACCTGGTGGTCAAGGGGGCGAAGGGCCCCCCCAATGGGCTGCAAACCACTAGATCTAGGGCTCGGAGGTTGCAAGACTGGCAAACACAGGAGACTTCTGCCTCATCCCAGTTCACCATGCTGATACAAACAAAACACCATAACACTTTCTGATAGTCATGGAGAGGCAAGGTCATGCCTATGGGAGAGGACAGTCCCCCTATCAAAAAGCACTGCAACCCTACACGGGGTCTCAGGCATGGTGGTCTGGATCCCCTTCACTGAACCCCTCGAGCTGGAGATACGAGGCAATAGAATGAGGGAACAGTTGTTGTACTTTCCTTCATCCCTGACTAACATCTTAGTATGAGACCTAATGACCGAACTGAATATGTCCATCCAGTTTGCTGACAATAGGACTAAAGTCCGCTTCTCCCCTGGATCTCCCTTCTCGGAGAACCAACCAGCAAGACACTCCCACTCCACATGGACGCCAGCCAGGGTGGATCCAGCCAGTCGGCCCCCATTTGTGGGGGCTGTCCTGGAATATACAGGACATTTCTTCGAGCTCTGCGAATTAGCTCAGCGGTAGGCATGCCACACACACCACCTCTTAGTTGAAACCGCCAAAAAGACAAAAACTTTAGCCAGTAGGGTACATAGGAGCAAGAGATCCGGGACCTCGACTTTTGCATGCCTGCTGAGTCCCTCGAGGCTAGGTGGGGAGCCGGCCCAAGGTGCAGAGGGGCAATGGAAGTGACAAACAGACTGCGCCTACTTCCAGGATTACCAAGCTCAGCCTCTGTTGCCACTATGGCACCTCCCTGAGTGAGGAAGTGGTGCAGGCAATGTTGCCCAGCACTATACTGTGCGTCAACCGCACCTGAAGCCCCCTACCTGCTGCCGAATATGGTGCTCAAGCAAGTGACCGTTGAAGGAAACTTGGCACACCCAGCAAATGATACACCACCCCAAGGAAGTGTGTCCCCACCGGCCACATGGGGAGAGTCCCAGAGCCAGAGGGGGGCAGACCACCGCACATACCCCCCACAAAATGACCCACTAGGAAGGGCCTAAACCAGGAGAAAGCCCGGGAAAATTCCACTAAGCCAGAATCCGAAACACTGAGTAAAACTACTCCCAAGCGGGCAGCATTGGCCACATGCATGCAAATGGCTCCAGTCTTGAAAGATACTCCACCGTGGAATCCCAGAGGGTTCCAACCCAGTTATGGCAGCAGAGGGCAGGAAAGCTGGTGGCAGCCAGACCCTAGATAATGTTTCTGCTGCCTCAGAATGGGCCACCTGGCCGACCCATACCACCTAAAAGCATACCATGAGCAAAGATCGATAGGCCTGGGCCAGTACCCACAAAATCCCCATCTACAGATCGAAGCCCAGATCAACCCAAGCGCACAGTACATCCAGCCACAAGGAAATCAGTTGGTAAACACATTACCGCAACAAGGACCAGGTGGTTGGCCAAACACATGGCAACAGCAGCAGGCATGGAACCCAGCCCAGCAAGGACCGGGTCCACAGCCACGGCAAGGACGGGTGACTGTCTGGGAAGGCAATACCTTCACACAATCACCCAATCCAAATGCACAGTAAACCTAAAAATTGCCAATACGACACATCCACTTCATAGCCACTTCAGAAAATTCACCATAACAATGAGGGCTAGTGACACACCATTGGGAGAAAATTCAAGCCTTTACTTGCGTTCAGGAAAAACGAAGGGCTGCCATATATTCTTTTGACTGGGAATGTGAACTGAAATCCACCATTTTAGGAGCCTGCAGTGGCCTAGGCCCCACTCTGCTCCTTGTCCCCCAGGGCCGGGTTGGCTTGACACGCCCCGGGGGGGGGGGCAGTCTGACGAGGGGGCAAAACGACCCGACCAGAGCATAAAACAAGCATCCAGGTCCACTTGGCCAAGTCCAATCAGAACAGGTTCCTTTTACTAGATCAGAAGGACCCCATTCTCCAACATCTTTAAGCCCCCAGCTAGTAGAGGCCCCCTTTGTACTTCCAAAATGAGGCAATGTTCCAGTGCTGGCAGCCAGGTTTTCCATGCACTTGGGATAATGGTGCCCCCCCATAAAAACTCCGTAGTCCACGCACAAATAAGCAACAATGTGGCACCAAGTCAGTAGGGAAATTCACCAGGGCAATCAGCCATCTCAGTTTGTTACCCGCAGCACGACAAGTCCCAGCCACGGACCTGACTCCCTTCGTAAGCAAGATATTTTACCTCCTCCTCCCACTAATGCAACACACCACCTTCCTTTAAAGGTGCATCGCATGTGCACAGGTCAAAAGATACTATTTGCATCAATAAAACTACACACAGATGGGCACATGTTATGGAAAGTAGGGTATGAGAGGGCCAACAATACCCATAAAACGATAGTTGGGTAAAAAGAGTCATCCACTCATCCACCAAGATCACCCCACTAAAACACTCACCTCTGTCTTGGCAAGGGGGGAACCAAAGGACCCACAAAATACAACTCAGGTGACCCATGACCAAAAACTCAGTTTCCTAAAATTACGCCCAAACTGGGACCCCCCATCCAGTACCTCACCAAAGATTGCGCAAAATTGAATGCAAAGAATATACCCCAAAAGGACAGGCACAGGAATTCCTAGACCGAATAATGATGCATGTTTTTATAAAAGCTAACCTACAACCCACAGCTCTTATCCAACAGATCAGCAATAGAGCCCTACGTGCACCACCTTTATGGTGGCCCACCATCTCTTCAGTAGCAACCTCCGAAATTTCAACAAGACCTGAGTGTTCAATTAAAAAAGACCACATACTATTTTTTACAGACATTTTTTACAACAGACTCTTTACACTGTGCCAACCAAAGACACCCCTGGATGTTTGAAAGCTGCAGACGAGCCCTTCAGACACCATCGCATGACCTGCAATGTTCCAAAAGTTATGCATTTTTGTACACCATCTGCTTAGCATGGGTGTGGTCCATCCATAGTGAAAAATCTGCCTAGATATATGGAGTCTACCTCAACATTTCTACAGCGCTTGCGTAGGGACCTCTCCCACCTCGTTTACACTGAACCAAACACTAGTATTCCACACGCACTAGACAGCATACTCCTGCACAACACATGGTACCAGCATATGGCCTCCGTGGGCGCCCAGACGTCGGCTAGGTCATGCTATGTCTGCTCACTGATACCCCACGCCGGGGCACAGACTTTACTTATCCCAAGAAATAGCTTTAAAAAAGAAAAATGTCTCATCCAAGTGTACGTATGTAGGATTAGGGCCAAGATACAACCCAGTAGAGTAGAACCCCATAGAGTAGAGATAAACATTACCTGGTATGAAACCAACCTCACAGCGCTACATCTTTTTTCCGAGCCTAGCAAAATTCAAACTGAGCTTGACAAGTTGTGCAGGCAAGGCACTATAGGGGAGGACAATGTTTGGCCCCGAGATTTTCCAGAGAATAGGTTCTTGGAGGTAGCAAGGTCACCGCACTAGTGCACAAGCATGTCCGCTTCTGCCTCTGTCTGTGGTCCCAGGGTGGCCATTAGCGTATCTAGGTCAGTATCCTTCAATAAAAAATGGGCTCCAGACATGGAGTACCAGTGTAGGGCCATTCACCTCTATAATACAGAGGGAAATTAGTCTAAATGGGGAGGGTTGAATCCCAGCATAGATAGATGAACAACGATACTGAGATCAGCCTAAGCGCTATCAAGGAAGAGCCATCCACCTTATGGTGATACAACATCGGTATGTGCTGAACTTGATGACCAAGATGGAGAGTGGGGTGTGTGCCAAATTGGTGCATCCTTCTGTACTCTCATCCTCAGAAATTATCTAGACAACGGGACACAAACGTTTGCCATCCACCAACTGCATTGTCTACAAGCTGGCATGAAGAAGGAGGGAGGTGCCCCAGATCAGAACTGGTTTATGGACTTATTTTCCTGGTTCCCCCGATGGGTGACTAGACTGTGCCTGTCATTCCTGTCAATTGCTCTCTTTGTGATATTTTTGTGTTGTTTCCTACAAGTGGGGGTTTCCTGCTGTCAAAACGCAGTCCTCAAGTTAGGTAGATAGGGTAAATAGGGAATTAGTAATAGACACAACAGAAATACAGCAGACCTCGAATAATGTGACTATCATGAAGTATGGGGTAAATTATGTAGTTGAAAATTCAACTAGAGGGCCAAATGTTAATATCGGAAAATACGATATAAATGCACGCCATAATATATGTACATATAATAACGAACTCGCATCACTGTTGTTGAATTCACCCGATGTGACCTCCCCCTCATCCCGGAGTCAGAAGTACATGGTCAGGCAGACCCTGTGACCTAGGCCTGAAGCAACTGATTGACAGATCACAGGTGGGGTGACACATAACCCTTAGCCAAACGTGCGAACAGGAAAACCCAGATCGATTCCACAGATAGGCAGTGACACTACAATGGTCTCGGGAGATTGGTTCCAATAAAACACGTTTGTCCGGATGGGCCCACATTCTCAAAAACATCATAAAGTCAGATGCCACACTAAGTTAGGAACACAGCATGCACACTACATGTAGTGATCACACACTCCCCATACCGGACATCTGGTCAGGTACTTACTGGCCCCACATTGTGTCCACGCAAGGTCGAGACTCACCTGCGCTTGTTATCAAATGACCAAGTTTATGGGCCTAGATTTCTGTCTCCAAAGGAATGGTCAAATTACTTTAAGACTCTTAATGAAATATATAAAATGACGTCTGACACCAATGTGCTTTGAGACAGTCTTCAGACCCCGACTCTGTCACCTGTTCTCCCAGCCGCTGCGTTTAATTAAACCAACTGTTCCTGTTTTGCCAAACGCCTCTTGTCCTTTATTTGTTAAGGTAAATTTACATTTGGGCAACACCCATGTGGCCCTTATGTGCCTCATCTACCAATCTGCTTCTTACGTTTGTGGGGAGAATCAACCATGTCCCCCTTTACAATAATCCTCATCAGTAATAGCAGACCATTTATTTTTATTTATTTTGAAGGTTTTATATAGCGCGAACAAGACCCTTGCGGGTATCAGAGCGCTTTACATGTCAGATGTAGGAAACAAGAGTAGACATAGCAAACACAGTTATAAGTGATTCAGATATACAATACTCAGAAAGGTAAAAAAAAACAAAAAACTAGCAATTAAAATATGGTGCTCAAAAAACAGAACTAGTAATTAAAATACAGTAATAAGTCAGTAAATTCACGTGAATTTAGCCATGAGAATCGCTTTCACTTCTTTTTTGAAGGAGGCAGTGGAAGGGTTCAGTCTTGTTTCAGTGGGCAAAGCATTCCAGATCCTGGGAGCCATACCAGAGAAGGATCGTTTATAGGTTTTTTTCTTGGCAAATCGTTGTGGTTTCAGTAGAAGAGTCTTGGCACTCCTGGAGGCTCTATTGCCCGCAGAGAGCACCAGTTTCTGAGCTAGGTAGTGCGGAGAATTGTGGTGTAGGGCCTTGTGCGTCATACAAGCGATTTTCAGATGAATTCTAAGTTCAAACGGTAGCCAGTTGAGAGCTCTATGGTCTGGAGAGATGTGAGAGGTTCTCTTTGAGCCTGTGATGAGTCTCGCCGCTGAGTTGATAGCGGGGCTGTCGACGACCTTGGAGGCCGCATAAGGTTACAGCCCCATATTCCACTCTTGGGATTACTAGGGCTTTAAGTGCTTGTTTGAAATCGTAAGCTGGCAGGAAGGGTTTCAGTTTTCGCAGGGTCTTCATGTGGAAGTTAGCTCCTTTTGTAGAAGCGCTGATATGCTTTTGCATCTTTAGGTTACTGTCCAGAGTCACACCTAGCGATTTCGCTTATTCGACAATGAGAGGTTGTCCTTTGAGAGCTGTTAAGTGCTTCATCCAGTCCAGGATAGTGGATGCTTTGTTAAGGGGAGCGATTAAGAGGAACTCCGTTTTGAGGGAGTTTAGTTTCAAATGGTTTTCGGCCAGCCATGTTTGGGTTTTTTGTAGAGTTGTGTTGAGCGATTTGATGTCTTCAAGTGAGTGGATCTTGATGTAGATTTGAGTGTCGTCTGCATACATATGGAAGTGAATCTTGGAGAGACTGAGAAGTTCGGTGAGTGGTTCCATGAAAAGGTTGAAAAGAGTGAGTGAGAGGGAGGAGCCTTGCGGAACTCCTAACGTGACTGGCATGGGGTTGGACAGGGATTGATTGACCTTGATTCTTTGAGATCTATTTTGGAGGAAAGAGGCGAACCAGTTAAATACAGCTCCAGACAATCCCATTCTGTGTTTCAGGAGCTCTAGCAAGTTGCCATGTTTGACGGTGTCAAATGCTGATGACAGGTCGAGTAAGATTAGTAAACAGGCTTCGTTTTGGTCCAGGATTTTTGGACAATGTTCTCAAATGATGCTGACCAGCCTGTAATGGATTTATTATGTCAATTAACTCACTATCATTGATTGCTTTTTCCTTCCACACCTCCTCAGTCAAACTCCCTAACGTTATCACACACACACAATGATTTCTTCCTCCACCAGCTCTTCTACCAACTCATCTTGTTCTTCCTCTGATACTAACCAAGATAATCCAAGTACATGCTCTACTTCAAAATTGAATTCCTGCATTGCAACAACCCACCTTCTGATTCTTTATGAAAAACAATCCAAACCTTTCTTCTGAAAAATCTCTTTCAAAGGTTTATGATCTGTACATATTATGAAACGTGTACCCCAAATAAAATTTCAAAACGTATTCAAAGTCCCAAAAATAGCCAGGAACTCTCTTTCCACCACTGAATAGTTCATCTCAGCCCAACGTGAACATCTTGAAGCCCAAGCAATAAAAAATTATTTTCCATTCTAAAAAAAAAAAAATCTAAATCCGTATTTGTAAAGCACAAACTACTCACCCTTACGGGTTCTCAAGGCGCTGGGGCCATCGTGGAAATTAAGTGAGCTATTGTCCAGAGTCACATGGTGCTGAGCTGAGCTGCCGCCAGAGCCGGGGATCGAACCGTGAACCCTGTGCTCCAAAGTCAGCTGCCCCGGCCGCTGCACCACACCTCTCCACTCCATTCCTTCTCTGTTTTAGATTTGCCCCTAACCCCTTGGTACTAGCATCTGTGACTATGATGGTTTCTTCCCCTGGAATGAATTGTTCTAAACTAGGTGCATTTTTCAGTTGACATTCCATGGAACACTTAAACTCATTATTTTTTCTAAGTAGATATCACATGCTTGTGGACTTTTCAGCTAAATTCTCTATGAATTTGCCATAGTATTCTACTGTGCCAAGAAATGAAACCGCTTCTTCTTCCAAAGAAGGTTCAGATACTTTCAGAATAGTGTCTACTGACACCTTTTTAGGTGCTACACATCTTCCAGAGATTGGATATCTCAAATAATTGACTTCTAGTACTGCAAATTTACATTTCTCCTTTTTCAAAGTCAAACAAACCTCCAACAGTCTTTTTAGCACCATCCTTACCCTAGAATTGTGCTGAGACTTCTTCCATAAATTAACAAATCATCTTGATAACATTTTACAGCCTTCAGTACAGACACATTTACTCTCTGAAAAACAGAGGCAGCTGATACCAGTCCAAAAGACATCATTTTGAACTGAAATACTCCCATCGGAGTTATGATCGCTGTGAGTTCTTGGGAATTCTCAACCAACTGTACTTGGTGATATGCAGCTGGTAGATCAAGTGCGGTGAAAATGTTTGGACCTGCCTGGGTTGAGACTATTTTGTCAATATTTGGAAGTGGAAATTTATCAACAATGACCTCTCTGTCGAGTGCTCTTAGGTCCACGCAAAGCCTAATGTCACCACTAGCTTTTGTGGCCACAACAATTGGAGCTAACCACTTGGTAGTTTCCAAGGGTGTTATTATCATCTGGTCTATTAACCTCTCTAATTCTTGCTCAAAATTGTCTTGTATGGCTACTGGAATGCACCTTACCTTAGCTACTGATGGTCTAGCTCCTTTCTTGAGCTTTATACAGTGTCTGTAACCTTTCAACCACCCCCAACTTCTCTTTAAAAAGCATCAGTAACTCTGACACAAATGCAGAAGTGTCTGATTCCATCTCTTGTATTTGCACTTGGGGTTCCAGTGCCTCCTCACTACGCGTTTTTACCATGCCGTCTTCAGGTGTCTCTGGGCCCACTGCCACCACTCCAGGGATTAAAGTCATGTCCTCGCTACTGGATTTGAAATCAATTTATCACATGAAGCACGTGGCGTTATCCTACGTCGTCCTATGACCAACAGCTGACTGCTGTGGTTTTCTCAGATGTTGAGGTGGTCACACAATGCATCCTGTACTTATCTGCAGTGTAACGAAGATACATGTCACCAGACACAGGTTGACAGTAACAAGGTAAGAAGACACTTTATTGTGAGCACCTCACCCATCAAGCACCAGCTGACCACTGGCACTTGAACCACATTCTACATTCTGCATTCTATTATCTTAATGACATCAAAATACTGTTTTCTGCTGCCTGTCCAGCTAGATATCACACTTATCTCCAGGGAAAGCCTTGAGACTGAAGCTAATTCATGGCATAAGGCAAGACAACCCTGACCTTTGGGGAGACAGGCAACAATGGCAAAGTGCTGGCCCTGACATCTTAGAGGTACGTTTTGACATATGGGGAACTCATGGTAAATAGACAGTAACAATGGCAAAATGATTGAACTTGCATATTTATATAATTTCTTGGCAGAAAGGTGCAACCATGGCATCATGGGGACACCCATGACAAAATGCTAGCCCCGGTGCAATGGAAGTAATTATTGACATATGGGGGGATTACTGAAATTCATGGCAAGTATTTCACCTAACACTTTTAAAGATCGCCAGCCACCACTGATGCCAACACTACCATTAGGAAGGGACGAGAAACATTAAGTATAGTAAGGATTTAGAATTTGCCTTTATCTTTTAATACACTTTATTATTTTCGTACATACTATATAATGCAAACAACATTGATCCATCAACAGCTGTCCAAACTTTGCAATTTGAAATTGTTTTATTTCACCCCATTTAAACTGTGAAGTTTAGTGAATCACCAAATTGAGGAAATGTGTGTATCACGATTTTTAGATTTCAAAAGAATTGTAACTATTGAATCCACCCCATCAACAATTCTTTAGTTTCTGAGGCATTGACTGAGGTGTTCATTGTGTACCCCAGGTATGTTTACTACGGAAGTCTCTGCTTTGTAGTGCATGCTTGGTGTGGTGCACAGATATATGATCCGTGGTATCTTATTTTACTTTACAGTGTTTTGTATCCTTACATGTATTGAAATCACTTGCTAGGTCAGCTTGCTTTTGGTGTACTTTCCTGAACAAGTGTGTATTGAACCAATTTACAAAGCTATTTACTTACCTAAGTTTAACCAGGATGCACACAGAAATGTGTTGCAAGTGCACAACTGGCACAATTTGACCAATGCATGGGATTTACAAATATAGAAATTCAATCTGTATACAGAAATCTCTGCATTCACAAATTTAGGGTTGGGATGGGAGTGTAGGCATTCCCGATAGGTCCTATTTGCAGAAGTAGCTGAACGCTATCAGTGACGTGGCAAGGATGCCAAAGGCCCTAATGCAGGGAAGGAAATTGGGCTCCTCTCCCCTGGTTTTACAGTAAAAAAAACAGCCACTAATGTGGGTAAAGTGTGTAGTTCCCACCCCTAGGCTCTGATGCCACTGCACCTGCTGCGCTATTGATAGCTACGCCCTAACGTCTATAATCTTGTTGATTTTCAGGTATTTACGTGCCCCTAGCAGATGGTTTCTCAACATGCAAAACCTTGCAAATATTGGGGCATATTATCAAGAAACGGCGTTAAAATTATCACCGCTTTAGCCACGATAATGGGCTTGACAATATGCCCTTGAGAATTCCAATAGAAGCCCATGTTCTGGTGTCAACATGGGCTTCTATTGGAATTCTCAAGGGCATATTATCAAGCCCATTATCGCCGCTTTAGCTGCAGTTTTCTGCCGCTAAAGCGGCGATAATTTTAACGCCGTTCTTGATAATATGCCCCGTACTTTGTCAAAACAGGAGTAAGAATGCTTTCAGGGTGAGAACGAAAAGGGAGCACTGTTAGAATGAAAACTGTTATGCTTACTGTTTTTATATAGCTCATTCTTTTCATGGCTTCTTGCCACATTAACCGATCAAAGAACAAACCAAGCACTTTGCTTTGTTTAAAACTTGTCAAACACATCACTGGACTTGAAGATCGATACTAATAAATACACAATAAGATAAAATGCATACATGCTGAATTTCAACCATTGAGATCCACACTGTCATTCATTTATCGGTGTGATATACTTTCTGGTAGACATTCCCCCGAAATTTTCACGCCGTCATCGAACAGTACCCATTAATAGACAAACAGCATCTTAACACGAGAGCTACGAGGCATCTCTGATTACTTAAAAAGAAACAACTCTACTCAAATGACTTGCAGAATACATTTGGGGCCAGATGTACGACCCGCAAATTAGCGAGTCGCAAATTGCGTCACATTTGCGACTCGCAATTTGCGACTCGCTAATTGGGATGCACAACAGTGTCTGAGACACTGTTTGCGATTCCCAATGAAGTCGCAAATTGCATGCCTCATGAATATTAATGAGGCTGTCTCAATTTGCGACCCCATTGGGAATGGCTGGCCCTCCCAGGTATGGTGGCCTGCTGGGCTCAGCAGACCTCCATGTCTGGGACTGCTTTTAAATAAAGCAGTTCTTTTATTTAAATGCAGCTCGTTTTCCTTTAAGGAAAACGGGATGCATTTAAAAAACAAAAATGAAACTTTTCAGTTTCATTTTTTAAGGGCAGGCAGTGGTCCCTGGGACCACTGCCTGCCCTTAAAAAATATTTGTGCATGCATTCACAAATGGGAAGGGGTCCCCTGAGGACCCCTTCCTGTTTGCAAGTGCTTTACCACCCTTCTGAGAAGGGTGGTAAACTGCGAGTGTTTTGCGACCGCAAGTGCGGTTGCAAAACATTCTTACATAGCTTAAGGAGTCGCCATTAGGAAGGGACGACCTTGGAACGCCCCTTCCTAATAGCAAGTCGCTAATCCTATTTTGCGAGTCGCAAATTGATTTGCGACTCGCAAAATAGGATTAGTACATGGGCCACTGGTTTTTTGCGGCGCCAACGGGTCTAAAACCCATTTGCGCCCACAAAATACCTTTGTACATCTGGCCCTTGGTTATTCCCTTTAGCTCTAGCCTTTGCCAAAGTTTCTCCCATTCATGTTTGCGCCCTCCTTTTGACCTCTTGCCACCCTCTCCCCAGATAATAATGTGTGCCAGTAGTTGCAAGCGGTGAGCATCGTGGTTCACTATTGGGGTCCAGGACTGATGTTTAATTATCAGATGCTTTGTAAGAGGGAAGACAGAAAATGGAGAACAAAGGAGAAAGGAGGAAGACAAGAGAAAGACAAAGACAAAAAAAGAAGAAAGAAAGAGAAACATTAGAAAGCCGTCAGAAAGGAAGAAAAACAAAGTGTTGAAAAAGAGCCTGCAACAGTGAGTCAAAGAGAAAAAGTGTTGGGTAGCGGAAGAATGTCAGCCTTGACATTCAGCAATAACAGCATTTATCAGCGCCAGCAGTGGGGTACAAAGGAAAGATTTGGGTGACAACAGTTATTTATTTATTTTATTTATCAATTTATTTTTACAGTTTTAAGCACTGGCTCTTCCTCTTGGCTATGTTGGTTCTCGTCTTGCTCTCTTCTCAGAATTGCAAAACAACTGTTTAGGTTTCATTCGTTACGTTAGAAATAAAGACGTTAAAACATTTAGCATGGCATTGACACATTTACAACAAAAGTCCTGTCCACCTTCCTATCAGGTACTCAATTTCCTATGTACAACAAACTGTGGCCGGTGCATGCAGAAGTGTAAAGTTAGGTTGTGCACATAGACGAGTTTTGAGATACTCATAACCCATACATTATCAAATGACAGCATCTCATTTATCACTCTTAGCTGTGCATATAAAATCCCTAACCATCCATGCTAAATGGAGCGTCCAAGCAGAAAGAAATCATTAACGTGTTCATCTTTTCTAAATAAATAGTCAGAGCTTTTTATGCCCGAATCCTCACAGGCTCTGCGTTATTATCATCATACTTGGTTTCAATTACTGCCTTAATATTAAAGTCGAGCAGAATATCCTGTTGCCTTTCTTCATAAGCTTTGGTTTGAAGGCCTTTTATCGACCTTCTTAAGGAAACACATCTTATTATTCATTTTTATTACGTGACGCAGTCTATAGAATTCACCTAAAAGAATCGATACACGCAGTGCAATTACTACTGCTGTTTTCTTGGGAAGCTACTCATGAGGTGAGTTACCTGACAAAAATATACACACAGGGGGATATTCTCAAGAACGTGCGATAAACATCGCCAAAATAGGCTAACGCAATTTTTCATATCGCCGTCTATCGCGGGAAAATAACTGTGTCAACGTCGTATTCTCAACACGGCGGTAACATGCGATAGTATCCCGATAACGCCTCAAATGTCCGCGATACAACTACTGCGACGGCGATAAAAAAGCAAACCCAAACGTGAAAAAAGTTGCGATGGGCTCAACCGCGATAGAAAAATTGGCGACAAGCAGCGCCAGGCTTGCAATTCCCACGTCAGGCGGGAAAAATCACCATAAAAGCTGCAAAAAAAAACCCCCCAAAAAAACATAACAACTGCGAAGCACAATGGAGGTAGCCGAAGCAAGTACAGAGGATAACCCGAACCCCACAAGCCCCACGGAGGACCAGCCTGGGACCTCGGGGTCAGGAAGGGCAAGGAGAAGAAGAAGAGGAAGACGCGGTTCAGTCCGCAGGAAAACAGGATCCTGATTACGGAGGTGATAGAACACCATCAACAACTGTTCGTCACCTCCACTGTGTCATTGGCAACAAAAAATGGAATATGGCAGTCCATCGTGGACAAGGTGAATGCAGTCGGAGTGCTGAGGAGGACAATGGACGAGGTCAAGAGGCGCTGGAATGATGTGAAGCACAAAACCAAGCTGAAACTCGCAAACAACCGCAAAGCAGCAATGCAGACTGGGCGTGGGAGTCCTGCGCCACAGGAGGAGCTGGATGAGATGGAGGAAGTGGTGTCCACAGTCATCAGTGTGGAGACGGTGGCAGGAGTCGGGGGACCGGACACTGCTCAACATGACCTGACACAACAGCAACAGGGTGAGTAACCACCAGGGACTGGGGGGACGGGGGGAGATGGGCACAATGGCACACATGCACAATGAAGTATAGCACACTGCACAACCACAATGACTCTGGATCATGTCCCTGATCTCCTTGCCATACTGCAGCACACATAGAAACAGCAAGTAGTCCCCCGTCCACAATGTGCCCAGAGGGGGGCCCTCCCCACACATCACCAATCTCACAACAAACCCATGCATATGTGCTGAACCCAGCAAAGCTGCGGATCCGTGAGCCCCACTGACAATGCGAGTGACACTGCATGACGATGAGCATGTCTGCAGGCCACTCATCATGACATGTTGCATGCCATGACACTGAGGTGGCTGAGTGTGGTCCACATCCGGAAAGGAGCAGGTCACACACTGACACATCCACGTGCACAAACAACCCCTGACGGCAACAAGACATCTGCGGACAAACCATGCCCAAGAGTCCCAACTCCCACCAAGAGCCCAATTCACCCAAGTATGCAACATCTCAGCACTGCATAAGCACAGAAGTCAAAGGCACACCGCCTGAAAGGGAGAAGGCCAAGCAAAGTCTGAGCTGCAGGGACGACTCTCCCACAATGCAGCACACACACAAGAATCAGAGCACATCAACATTGACAACAATGTGGTACAAACTGCAACACTTCCACAACAGAACAGAGGACACAACTGCTGCCGCTTGTGTGTAGAAACTGGCCAATCACATTTGGCATAGCAGGAAACTGTGACATGATAATGGACAAGTACAACCCTACATCCCTGATGGTGCACAAATGTCCACTGTCCCGCTTCAAATAGGCAGCTCCTCCTAAACAGTAACAATATACATTGTCATGCAGTCTGTTTGGAAACTTGGCCAATGCGTGAACATACATGGAACACACTGTTAAACTGCATCTCCCCTTTACATTGCAGAGGGAGAATCATCACCTCCTGCAGAGCAGACCGAACACCTCCTCACTGATGACGAGGAGGACCTACCCACCTTCGACACCGACGACCTCCAAGAGCTCATGGACAGCTTCCGCACCCCACCCCCAGGAGCAGGGCAGCCCAGCTGTATCAAGGAGACCCCACCCCCTGCACAGACCACACAGCAGGAAGCACCCACCACCCCGGCTGTCTCCCAGGATCCCCATGACCAACACATGGCATTTCAACGCCGTGTGTTGGAGGGCCAGAAGGAGATGGCTGAGCAGGTGCGGGTGGGGTTCGAACTCATGGCAGTCAAACTAGATGCCATCCATGGGTGTCTACGTCCCATCAGGGACCACTTACAGTCCCTAACGGACACCCACAGTCCGCTCCATGGTCTCCAACGAGCCATGGCTGACATCGCTGGAGCCATGACTCGGAGACAAGAACACCTGTCTAGTCAGAGTGGCTCCAGCGTTCTCAGCCAGGAGGTGGGACACATGCGGAGGCTCATGGAGGACATGGTGCGGATGGAGGCGGAAAGGATGGCTGCCACGGCTGCACATCAGCGAGATGTAGCTGGGATCTTCCATGCCCTGCAGATCCTCATCATGGCATTGCTGCCACAAGGCCTGGCGCAGATGAATGCTGCTGCTCCTACACCATCCACATCTCCCCCCCCCTGATGTGTCAGTGCCCCACAGTGCGGCAGACATTCCACCTCCGGCACCTGATGTGTCACTGCCACACAGTGCGGCCGACAATCCACCTCTGGCCCCTGATGTGTCAGTGCCACACAGTGCTGCAGCTGAAACACCACCACCCACAGGTGAGGCACATCACACATCAGAGGACGATGATGTGGATGAGACTGCCGTTGTGGTAATGAGGAAGCAGTAGCATTCATCTCCGCCATATGGCCTGTTTCAGCTTGGTTCGGCCCTTTGCGTCATCACCTTCCACTGTCCCCCGATACACTTTGCGGCACTCACCTTGGACCTCGACATGGGCTGCCATATTCTGTTTGGTTACCAATGACACAGCAATCAGACTGCGGACTGAACTCTTCCTCTTCCGATGAATTTGTCCTTCCCTAATGGACTCTGGCTGGCCCTCCACGGGGCAACAATGACAGTGTGCATGGCCCTGTACTGCTCCAGCTGCAACACTCCACTGAATGTGAATAAAACATTCCAATTCACACAGATGTGTCATGTCTATGATCCTTCAAGTATGACAGTATGGATGAATGTAGGGTCACTGATTCCCCCTCACGTCCATTTTGCACATGTTGTGGGGCTTGGGTCACAGAGTGCAACATTGCCGATTGCGGTCCGGGTGGCGCAGACACTACAATGGAGACACACGCATTGGTTACTTCGTTGTCCAGGCCAGAACTGAACCATGCCCAGAGCCCCGGGCTCATTGTTCACACCCCTACGCTGGACTGGCATACGCCAGCCCAGCCCACTCCGCTTATGCTCACAGGGGGTGACGACACAGTTACATGTCTCAGGTCTTCCCTGTAGTGATCTGCTGGTCACTGGTCTAGTTGTCAGCATGCCACAGCCACTCCCTGAGGGCTGGTTTACACCCACACCACACCCATCCAGCACAGGCGTCACGGGACATGTGACCCTGCCAATAAAAGGGGCCCACCACAGCACATCCCCCACTGCCGGAGGTGACATGATGGCGTCCGCATCCACGGAACTCAATCATAAAGGGTCCGTGACTTGCGTTGCACAGAGTTAGTGGTACCCAATGGCCTGCGTCCGGCACGGGCCTACCGCCACGTGGCGATGACTTGCGGTGCACAGAGTTAGGCCCACCTGAAGAGCTGAGCGGGTGTGCAGCCTGCGATGATGCGTTGGCCTCGATACGGCGTCCAGCAAATCAAGACTCGATTTGAATTGTGAGCCCTGCTGGACCGCAGTGTACGCGCAGGCAGCAGTCAGCACACACATGACTTCGCGGTGCGGTGCCGCAGGGTTCGCTGGGGACCTGTGGTTCGGAATCCAGCGATCGGCTGATTAGGTTGCACCGGCACGTGGAGGGCCCTCTTGGAGACACGCTGGTGGCGGCAGGTGAGCATTGAGGCCTGGGTGCTCAGGGGTGGGCAGTCATCGCTGGGCGGCGGATTGGTCTGGGGACCAGGGCTGGGGTGCAGCAGGCGCACAGGATCGCGCAAGCACCACCGGTCAAGGCGGCGGCCTCGTGGCTGGCAGACACGACCCTGCATGCGCTGACGAGATGTGCGCGGGTTGGCTTGGGACGTAGTCACCTCGTCTCCAGCGTGAATACGGCCATTGAATGTGGTCGGGCACATGTGTGTAGGCCTATGGTCACGATATGGCGGACAAAGAGACACACGCAGTAGTTACTGTGGTGGCCATCCCGGAACTGGACCACACCCAGGGCCCCGGGCTATTCATTCGCGACATACACCGGCCAAGGCCGCTCTGCTCAGGCTTACAGGGGGGGACCACATGGCTACATGTCCAAGGTCTTCCACACTGCCTGCGGTAACCTGTTTGCGTCCAATGTCCACTACACTGCAAACACCAGCAGTATCAATCAATCAATCAGGAGTTTGTTAAAGCGCGACTACTCACCCGTAAGGGTCTCAAGGCGCTAGGGGTGGGGGGGGTGCAGGTTCCATTCCATCAAGGATGGGGTCTGTCGAAGAGCCAGGTTTTGAGGTTTCTTGCGAAGATGGGGAGCGATGTTGTCTGTCTGAGGTGGAGCGGAAGGGCGTTCCATGCTTTGGCTGCGAGGAAGGAGAAGGAGCGGCCTCCTGATCTGGGCTTTCTGGTGCAGGGGACCACGGCATAGGAGAGCTGGGCTGATCGTAGGGTCCTTTGGGGTGCGTGGAATTTGAGTCGGCTGTTCAGGTATGCTGGTCCGGTGCCGTGGAGGGCCTTGTGTGCGTGGGTGAGCATCTTAAAGGTGATTCTCGCCTCGACGGGGAGCCAGTGGAGTGTGCGTAGGTGCTGGGAGATGTGGCAGTGTTTTGGCAGGTTGAGGACCAGTCTTGCGGCGGCGTTCTGGATGTTCTGTAGCTTGCGGATGAGGTTTTTGTTTATTCCGGCATAGAGTGCGTTGCCGTAGTCGAGTCTGCTGGACATGTCTGTGCTCTGCATACTGCAGTCTGTCCAGCACATCTCCGCCACACTTGGCATTGTGTCCTTTCTTATTGCTGGGTCACTTGCCTCCTTCACACATTCTTGGTTCCCACCTCTCCCCACATTCTGCAATTGTGTGGCAGAGGGGCTCTGCCTTTGTGGATGGTTTGTCTACATGTCTGGCCCCTGCTACCACGGTTACTTGTGTTGTCGTGTCCGGTAGTTGGGCATGTTGGTTGGCATGTTGTATGTGATTTTGTTACGTGTGCTCTCCCACAGTTGTGAGTTGTGTAATTGTGGAGTTGAGGTGTGTGGTGTGTTCAGTTAGTACTTACCAATGAGCAGTGCATTGCCATAGGTGCCATCCTGGAAGCGCTGGTTGATGATGGACTGTCAGAAGATGTATGTATCATGCGCACTGCCTGTGAAGTTGGCGACGACATTGGTGAACTGTCCCCGGTGGTCCCCTATTGCCTGCACATTGATGGAATGCGTGTGCTTTCTGTAGCAGTAATTGTGTGCAGGGTCGGCAGGGGGCACAAGTGGTACATGTGTACAGTCAATTGCCCCCGACACGTGCGGTAAGGCAGCTATGGCGTAATTCCCTTGCATGGTCTCCAGCTGTTCATGCACAGCGTGGGGGAAGTGAAGGTGCAGGGTATAAAGATGATACAAACCGTGATGTTTACAGGTATGATGAATCCTGCATAATGAGACCGTAACAGATGTTTGTGTGGTCGTAACCTTCCTTTTCTTTCCTGCTGAGGTTACGAGCACACGGACTTCTGTTACAGTATATTTGGACTGGATTCATCATACCTGTATGCATTCCGGTTTGTCCAAGTGCAATACACTGTACCAGACTACGTTTGTGACTATGAGGACGCTTGACCATTGTCACCATTTCTCAAATAGGTTTCTGACTACTGATTTCGGGATATGGAATGGTATTTGGGAGTTCCCGCAGCATTTGCAGTTTATTGGATCCACACTGTTGCCCTGGTGAAGTTCCCCGTTGGGAATGGAACTCGTTGCCCGAGCTTTTCGTCTTGTTGTTTATGTATTTGTAATAAAGTTCTGTTTTTCCACTACCGTTGACTACTGGACTTCATGACCTGGGGGGGAGGGTCCGGGGGGTGGTTGCGGTGGGTGTTGTGGCCCTCTTGGGTCTCCAGGCTGCATGATCATTGTCTCCATGGCATCTGTTGGTCTTCTGATGTGGCTCTAGGCTGGGTTCCCTTTCATACTGCAGGTTGTCGTCCTGCTTAACACCAGTAAAAGGCAGGTGTTGAATCCCTGCTGCTAACGCGCCTTATCGCCTGTTGTTGGATCGCAACGCTGATCTGGCTGGTCGTTGAGAATATCGCGAAGTGGTGTTTTCATGTGTTTTTGCACGGGAACGCCTACTCTGCATATCATTAGCGTTAGTTGTCGCTCTCATCCGTGGCAATGTGTTTTGCGGCAGCTATCGCAGGAAAACTGGTGATGTTTGCATTTTGCACCAGCTTGTGAATAGGGCGATAAGTCTATCGCCACTTTTGCGGCGCTAAAGTGCCGATAAATCGGCGATGGCTCCTTGAGAATATGCCCCACAGAATGCAATCAGTCAACAAAAATGTATCCGTTCCTAAGTTGTAGCCCACATGCAGGCAAGTGCAAAGAATATTACAATGTATTGTTACTACCTAATTTAAAAGTCATGCTTAGCTATTATGACTAAATACATTAAGACAGTCTAGTATAGTAATAGCTATAGACGATAATGTCGATGGTCGAAGTTTAAACAAGACGTGGTATACTGCCACAAAGTCTTTACCAAAAATGTGGCCAATAATTGATTTTATTTGTTTATTTATGGTAAATGTAAGATGAGTAGTGGACGTCTTAAAGTACTTCTCGCTTGTTAATAAAGCCTGAGGGAAAATATTTAGACGGGCATGTGTTCCACCCAAATTATTTGTAGAGTAGCCAAGCTCTGAGAAGTCAGTCAGGTGGTAGAGCATTCCATTGGTTGTGCTCTCTTGTGTCTTGGTTATTTGGATATTCTTGCACTAGTCAGTTAGAGCAAATGTCAGTGCAATGTTGCACTGGCCCCATTGCAATTATAGTAATCCAGAAATGGCGTCATAACATTGAATAAGCACTGGTGCAATCTACATAATGTGGGCTCTGGGTGACTAATATCTGTATATGTATCTGGAAATTTGAGTATGGGATGTTGTAATTTTTCCCAATTATCTGACCATAAGTATACGGACACTCGCTTTGACAAGTACTCTTGAAATGCAAAGACGTTTACATATGCTCACACTGCATGCATTTTCACAGTGTTGGATGCTGATTGGTGGCTGGCAGGTCCTTAACTGTTCAGGCCAATAAGAAAATCGTTTTAAAACTTTTTCTGTCTTATAAGCAACATGCTCCCTGAGTGATATAAATATTTTTCCTCTCACTATGTTAAATAATTCGAGTAATTAAAACATAGATTTTGAGCGCATCGTTTTGAACAAAGTGATATGAGCAAGCTCGACATTATTGAACTTGAGCGATGTTGCCCTTTGACTAAACCTAAGAGACTACAAGCAACAACAAGCTTCCTCTGAAAATAAAAAAGTAAAGTAACGAAAACTAACACTGTTAAGGCACATCATTTTTGTGTGAGTTTACTGTGTAGAAAAACAGCTATTATGTGCATGAAAATTGTATATGCCCAGCTGTGTACTGTTTAAAATCTCTAAAACCCCAACATTGTGTGCTACGAACCTCCAAAAGGTGACGTTCTGAATAAGCTTTGAAATAGGAAGGAAAAAGGTTTTAGTACATTAATGAAAGTTTGGTGGTCAAGAAGAACAAAGCGCTCCCTGAAGAACTCAATTGAGTTTGCAGAAACGCCTTAATCAAATCATGTTTTCAAGCTCATATCCAGGACAAAAACGTCAGTGTTTCATCCTCGTCGCCAAATATTGCCGTGATATACTTCTCAGGAAACGCGTCAGTAATCACAATCGTTTATTAACAGCAGTAATATACTTCCATACAGCAGGTGCTCAGAGATAACTGCCACCATGGAATCTTCCTCACTTATTACATGCAAACAATACATGACGTATTGACAATCCGTCACGTTAAAGGCATCCCCACAAAAACATTGTACTGGATGTTAAAAGTTGGTAATACATCAGATGGAAGCCCAGAGGCCAAAACTTTTTTATTTAATAGAGATTTAATTTTCCGACTACAAAAATAGATTGGCACATAGGAAAACCCATGTTAACAGTCACCAACGTGCAAATTTCAAATCTAAGCCTAGTGTCCAAATTGTAATAATACCCCGAATGCCTAATGTCCAAATGTGGTAAACATAATGTGCAATCTTCATATGAAGTTTGTTACATTGGATAGTCCAATCAGTGTTCTACTAATATGCATGTGCTGTGCACTGACCTATATCTTCTTTCTTTTATCTTGCAGGATAAAGGAAGTGTTCTGGAAGGTCACGGGCTGAGGCAATGCGAGACATCAACTGCACAATTTGGGATCTTCAGGAGTAAGCAATGACAGAGCTAAGCCACAAGGCTGATCTCTTTTTCGGAGTCAGAAAAACAAGCGGGGAACCAATGCCTAGGTACAGTTTAAATACAACCGCACCCAACATGACCACCATACTGCCGTGAGATCTCAAACTCTTCTGCTAATCCCAAAAAATGTTGTGCGATCCCATAGGTGAACTGTCAATAGAGTACCCACCCTGAATATTGTCTCTGGGGGGAAAGACTGTAAGTGCAAAGCAAGGGAGACTGTGGTACTGAACTGAAGCTCAAGGTGCCCGAGGAGATGGTGCTGAGAGGCCCAGCAGTTTGGGACATTGTATTCGAGGTAACCAGGAGGGTAATCAGAAATATGGGCTGCAACTAGCTCCTCAGTACCAGGACCTCTGAGGATACTTTGGGGGGACCACTGTGGGAATAACATCTGCTAGTGGGAGCATGGGCACAGGGACATAAGTGGAAGCACAGACCGTGACTGTCCCGAGGTCCAGTGACTGAGAACTTTATAAGCATCCGTTCTGTATTTCAGTGTGATACGTCCCATGCAACAGGTGTATCTAGACATAGGTACCACGCTCACTGTCAACTTACGATCTGCGCCTCACTGATGAGACTCAACAATACTGAAACCCATCTGGGTTTTTGGTGTGCCCATTTAGAGAAGAACTGAATTGCGGGTTGGGCTGGTGTAGCAGTGGCTTATGCTGTTGTTATCATCTATTGGTAGCTAATGTTGTGATGTAATGTTATAATCAGAACTGTGATGGCACGGACTGCTGGGTTGGTTCTGGAACTATTGGGCAAGTGTCCGTTGCTGGATTGTTCCTTGACCTGCCTGGTGGTCGGTGCTGTTTATTAACTGTATCTACTTATTAAAGAAGCTTATATTCTTCACCCTTTTGGATTGTGAAGTATTCTTGGAATCGTCTGAGAAGTGCCTTTGTGATCGTGTCTGCCTCCAATCTACAGCTGGACTGTTCCTATTGGAACCTGACCACTCCTCATTTAGGTAATGGTAGTCTCTGTCCGAGTGCGGTTGGTTGGCAAAAATGGTGGACCGGAAGTTGGTTTTTGCAAGGATTCCACCCACCCACATTGTTTTCATTGGCATCGCCATTAGAAGGAATTTGAATTTTGTATTAGCTTGCTTTGTTTGCATACCATGAATATACTTTGGGGATATTTTGCAAAATATTATGCGGAAATGGTAAGACAATTTCTGAACTGAAAACACAAACTAGTTTTTAAAAGTGGTTCTCTTATTTTCTCACCATTTCATTCAGCCACACTGTACACCAGTGGTTGCGTACATTCTTCACGAACTACTCAACCAATCTGAATGAGAACTAGCACTCTTCAGGAATAGTGTTACATCTGATCTTGTCAGTTGCCCCATTGTGGGTAGGTGCAGCACCAATTACTGTTCCAAATGAACGCGGATGAAATACATATTTTATTGTTCATGTGTGAACAGCCCTCACAGCTGGAACACGCACTCAGGGTATCTTTTGCATATCTTACTCTGAGTGTAAGAACATGTCTATAGTAAGCAGTGCAGAAAGTGAAGAAGTGACTTGATGCTGAGTTGTTTTTCAGCGACCAGATTTTAACAGTCAGGCAATTTAGCATGTAGCAGCTCATCATCTCAAGAAAGGGACATCTGTTGCTGCAGCCATCACAGTGAGTGGAGCTTATCACACGTGTGATATTGACCAGATCACCCTATTGCAAAACAGTCTGTGGTGAAGCATAAAATAAAAAGAATGAAATATTACTGCTGCATAATGCCAGAATTTGAGACGGTCAAATTGCATCACACACCCCTGAGATAACCCCACTTGCAAACGGTGGGGCAAAGAAATACATTTCAAACTATGCAATGCCTACTATACCTTTATTTAAAATGAACCAAAATACCTATGAAAACGGCCCACATGATAGTTCCTAACGTAAAACCTCACAATCAGGTAGCAACACGCTGATTAGGTCTGCTGAATTAAAAGAGATAACACCAGTGGAAAACAATTAGACTCATGGGCATACTTCTCTGGAATATTCTGAAAGGTTTTCTAAGGTCTATTCAGAGTCTTGGCTCAACAGTAAAATTATTCTCTACAAACCCAGTTTATTTGTTAAAAAACTGGGTAGATATCCATCTTGAAATCTAAAGCTTTTGTTGGTGTTTGTATTAATCCGTCAGAAGTTTATTTCGGCGCTAGGCCATAAAAGCACATACAAACACTGCATCACAATAATATGAAACCAAACAAGGTATAAATGGCCAAGCACAAAGTTTACAACAAAGTTAAGAGTAATGATCCTATTTCCACGTAAAATAAATTCTTAAAATGACATAAAACATAATAAAACCATACGTGTGATAAAATCCACACTTTAAATAAACTAAGAGAGATATAATCAAAAGAAGATATTGCACAGCAGAACTAAATGCTTTTATCAGTAAGGGCTTATATGTAAACACACTTTTAGACACATCACCTATACCCTGGGATAAGCGTAGCTATGCAGGGTTGAACAATAAGGTATCTAAAAACAGCCAAGGACATCACAAGGCAAGCTTACACTGACTTGACTTGCTAATCCTTTAGTATTGCTTTACACACAGATTTGCACACCACTTCCTTTGCAATCATCAGGTGCTGTATGCAATTTTTCCCTCACCCTTCATACACCCAGTAGGAATCGAGTCACAGCAAAGAGCAACATTTTGTTATTGTTGTACCTCCGCATTCTGAGGGCCTCCTTGCACTCCCTGACACCCAGAGACCGGCAAAGCCGGAGTATCCACCGTTTCCTTCAATGTAAATAGGCTGGACAAAAAGATATCACATGGTCTAGGGTTTCATTGCTATCACCACAGGCTGGGCAATGCTGGTCAGCGGTTCATTGCCCTCGTTCCCACTTGACGGTGAAAGATTGGAGGTTTAAGGTCCCATAGCGGAATTACAAGTATAAACACCTAGTTAATAATAGCTTCATCTCATCCAGGGATGCCTTCTGAGCATAGGAATCCTTTACTAAAAGAAAAGCATCAGTGAGGGATCCTCGGTTTGTTTGTTTAAGTGAGAGTCTCGGTAGTGCAAATAGGCTGCTTTAAGCTGATCTTTACTGCAACCCCCAACCTCACCTGGAGTGCTCCACAAGTCTGCCATCCCAATCTCAGTGAATGTGGATTTCAAATACTTAATCCATGGTATGTTGCCAGAACCAGAATGACAAAGGATTTCCTCAAGCCCCTGCCGGTAGCAGAGGAGCACCGGGGTAGCCCAAATCCTCCTCCAATATAGCAAAGGAGGGAGGCCTATCCTGTCAGACAATGGTCTCAGCACGAGGTCCAACCTAAGTGGTAGCAGTGGGGTGCTGACTGGTACCCCAACTACCTGGCGCATAAAACGATTTTCAACCAGTAACAGTGGTGTCAAATTTTGGTGTCTCTGCAGTTCGTCTCCATATGTGGCTATCCGAATGGCCTTATAATTGTAAATCTGTATGGCTGGCCATAGGACGACGAAACTGTGCGCCACACAACATCTTAACAATCCCACCCACCACCTGCTCCATCCTAAGCTTGTGCTGTAAAACATGGGCCTGGCACCCCATCTGTTCTGTAAGTGTTATGCCCAGGTAGGTAAATGTGGGCACCCTTTCAAGTGAGACCCCTGCTAACGTAGGATTTGCCCTAGTTATATACCCGGGATTCAAAACCATGAATTTGGTTTTGATCACATTAATCTCTAAACCCACTATCTTACAAAAGCTCTCAAATTGGTTCAACAGCCTTTGAAGGCCCATTGGGACTTGGAGAGAAGTAGGGTGTCTTTGCCAAACATGGGAGCTGGAATCCGCATGCTTGTGAATCTGGGCGTGCGGGTGCTAGTACGCACCCTTGCCTCACTCCTCTGGTCACAGGGAAGGGGTCTATCTGTTCTCCTGCATTTCCACACCTAATCTGGGCATAGGTATTAGAGTTTAGCCTCACTATGATGTCTAGTAGGCAGGTGGGCATTCCCAGCTCAGAAAGAACCAGTGAAATTACTGCTGCATAATGCCAGAATTTGAGACAGTCAAATTGCATCACTACACCCCTGGCATAACCCCACTGGCAAAAGGTGGGGCAAAGGAATACATTTCAAACTATGCAATGCCTACTATACCTTTCATTACAATGAACCAAAATACCTATGAATACTGCCCACATGGTAGTTCCTAAGGTGAAACCTCACAATCAGGTAGCGATACACTGATTAGGTCTGCTGAATTCAAAGGGATAAAATGAGCAGAAAACAAGTAGACTCATGGGCATGCTTCTCTGAAATCTTTTGGAAGCTTTTCTAAGGTCTCTTCATAGCCTCACCTCAACATTAAAATTATTTTTTGCAAACCCAGTTTATTTTTATTTTAAAAAAACTCAATAGATATTCATCTTAAAATCTAAAGCTTTTGTTGGTTTAAAAAAACTCAATAGATATTCATCTTAAAATCTAAAGCTTTTGTTGGTTTTGATCGTCACATCCCATTGCCTATGAGACCTCAGTTTAGACCAATTTAAATTTGTAACTTTATGAAAATAATGCCTTAAAACAACTAAAACCAATGTTTCAGCATACCTATTTGTTACGTTTCATTGGCATTTTAAATAATTTGAAAGGATAGCAGTTTCTCTTATTCTGTTTAATATTCTTGAGGTCTTACCCTAAGCATGTGCAGTCTATGTAATGCATACACTAATCAGATCTATATATATATAGTTACCTTAGGACACAAGTTATAGTTACTTGAGATAACTGTAACTATAACAGCTGAATTTCTATGGTTGTGTGTGTATAAAATCTGAACCTAACTATAAAATCCCTCTAACCTTTGTTTTTTTACTGAATATATATATATATATATATATATATATATATATATATATATATATATATATATATATATGTGTGTATATATATATATACAAATATTACCTACTGCCGGTCGCCAGTAGGCAGTTTTAGTTAGGACCTAGTTTCCATAGGAAAATAATTTCTTCATTCGGCTATAACCTTGGCGTCGTTTGACCAATCTTCATGAAATTGTCCCCAAAAGGTATCAAAGTAGGTTCTGGTTGTCATGGAAAGTTTGGGGGTAATCCATGCAGTGGGGACTGAGACGAGAAACAGGGGTGCAAAAAAGGGTGCATTGTAATGTTAATTCCCATAGGAACGTGTTGTCGAACCTACAGCCTGAACCACTGGACGGAATTACACCAAATTTGGCAGAAAGGTAGATGCTGTTCTGCAGATTGTGCTTTTTGTTATTTGATGCAAATCTGTCCCTTATTTTTTGAGAAAAGTAAGCCAAAAATTATAGCGATATCTCTAGTCGCAGGTATTTTGCAACGAGTTTGCGATTAATTGCGGATGCATGCACCAAATGGAATGCTCTGATTGGCTGGACACAACCTGAACAGAAAGTTGCAGCCACCATTTTATCATCCAGGAAGGGTTCCTGGGGCTGAAATTTTGTGAGAAAGCTAACATAAGGGTCAGGGTGAAGATACTCTGACCCCATGTTTGAGAAATAGGTGTGTTAGTGACACAAGTTATGTGTCCAAGATAGATTTTTTTCATCGCACGCATTATTCGCGTCAATGCTACAATCGCCAGCGCAGCCCCGTGTACCGTTGAGGGGGAATCATGAATATGACAACGTCATCATGAATGTTGGTGAAAATATATGAAAAAATATACATATTTGTACTCACTCGCCGATCACTGTCACACACTCATGAATGCACTCACAAACTCACTCAGACACTTATACACCCATTCACATATCCACTCATACACTTATACATTCAGTCACATACCCACTCAGACACTCATGCACCCACCTACATAGTCATTGAGGTACTCATGCACCCACTTACTGACTCACTTCGAGAGTGTCGCACCCATGTATAGACCCACTCAGAGACTCACACACCTACTTAGAGACCCACTTATAGACTTATGCGCACAGTCTCATACCCACTTAAAGACTCTTACACCCAGTCACAGACCCACCTGGGCACTCATGCACCCACTTACAGAATCACTCAGATACTCATACAGACTCACTCGGAGAGTCACACACCCATGTGCAGACCCACTCAGAGATTTGCATACCCTCTTGCAGACCCACTCTCACACTTGCGTATGTACTCACAGACCCACAGAGACACTCACACACCCACTGCAGACCCACTCAGAGAATTATGCACCCAGTCAGTTATACACTCAGAGACTCATGTACCCACTCAGTCACACTCAGAGACCCACGCACACACTGACAGAACCATTCAGACATTCACGCTGCCAGTAATAGACCCACTGAGAGACATATACACTCACTCACAGACCCACTCATGCACCCACTCACTCACCCACTTAGATACTCATGTATCCACTCACAGATCCAGTCAGATAGTTATATACCAACACACAAAGGCACTCATGAACCTACTCACAGATTGAGTGAGAGACTTACGCAACCAATCACAGACCCATTGTGAAACTGATACACCCACTCATAGATGCACTGAGGCAGTCACGCATTTCATTACAGAAGTATTGATAGACTGATGCACCATCTCACAGATCCCCTCAAATACTTATACAGTGAATGAGAGACTTAGTGATACAGTGATGCATGCAGTCATAGATTACACTGAAAAAGTTATGCACTGTAGTATAGAGATATTAAGAGAGTTGTACATGCTATTATACAGTCGTTGAGATAGTAATGTGTTTAGTGTGTTGGTTATAATCCATTTCGTAGTTATAAGTTTTGAATGTGGTGGTGGCTATTGAATGCCTGCATTTGTTTTGCCATTTCTTGACGTATTTGCTGTGACCGTGGCTACCGATATCATCGCGACACCCGGTGGCACCGCAAAAATGGAAAATTGGTTTAAATGGTTGTTTTTATACAAAATCCCTACAAAAATATGACTTTAAACAGTGCAGTAATAAACCCCTAGTGTCTAAAATACTGTAAAATGTGTGCATATATGTGTTTTGACACCCTAAAAGGCATGATCGTCGTGGTTACCAGAGCCATCGCGACTTCGGTATGATCGCGAAAACGGGAAGTAGGGTTCAAACACAGTTTTTTGAAAAAGTTACTACAAATATATGTGTACAAACATGTTCCTAAAGTTAGTAATGTGTGTATTGCAATAGTTAGAATGAATTTTTTAAGTTTACATTTTTAAATGTGTCCGTGGTCGTTTAATGTCAGCTTTTGTTTTGCAACATGATCGTGATCGCGATCATCGCGATGTCGCTTACGAATTTCAAAAAGTCAGACAAAAAATTATTTGACAAGAAAATGAACAACATTTTAGCCTCTTGAGTGGCTCCGAGAAGAGCCTTTGTGTTGAGAGTGTATATAAGACAGCTACAGATAAGACTGTATGCTGAGTTTCAGGTTTCTTAGAAACATATTGTACCCTTTGTCTGTAAAGTGAACTCCATCACTTCTATACATTCCATGCATGTCAAAACGCAGATTGTTGTTATAGATAGAGCCCATATTATGGTATCTGAGGAAAGCCGAAACAGTTTTATTAACAAGTTTCCTGACTTTGTCAATCTGTTGAACATAATTGATTTGACCACTTCCATTTCTGTCTTTGGCATATATTAGAGTACACCAAGACAGTGTGAGGAAAAAGAGACATCAGTTCTGCAAAGGTATCCTTCATTACGATTTCCAGCCGTACCCCAGTCAATGTGCCTAGGTCATTGTCACCACAGTGCACACTCATGAGGTGAGGAGCTTAGAAATCCACAATGGTTTTAGCCAAATGCAGTAGCTGATGAAACTTTAACCCTCTCTGGCCAAAACAACTAATCTCCACATTTGGGAAACCCAAGACCCTGTCAATACCTTTGTTTTTTGCAGTCTCTTTAGCCCAATAGACATAGCCGTGGCCCACAATCCACACTCTAAGCATTTTGTAGGAAGGAGGAGTAGCACACAGGACAGGTCTGCAGCTTAATATGACAGTTGGTACTATGAAAGACAGTGAAAATGCATGTCTGCTGGTGGTTTGAAAAATTTGAATTTTGATTGGATGAAGGGAATATGTAGGTGAATACAAGAAGGTTGTGTTTGGAAATAAGTAAATAGATGTTTGATTGGGTCTGGTAAATAGAAAAAAGTACTACAGAGTTGCATATGCTTTACAGTATGTGTAGTAAACCACACCTGCTGAAGTTCATTTTGGAACTAGTATAGTCGTGTAGTTCATATAGTACCCATGCAGGACCTGCGCGTTTGGAGCACAAACACGAAGCGTGAACGAAGCGGAAAACACCGTACGAGACCAATGCAGAGGTCCGACTTCGGTCACAAGAACGTTTCCAACATACACAAACAGCACAAAGGAAAAATCAACCAAAAAAAGGCCAAACAAGCAATTACAAGCCAATAAATACTGGGGGGGGTGGGGACAGAGAACAAAGACACACCAACAACTCCACCTATATAAAGGGACACAAATCACTACCATGAGCCTTTGCAAATGCCATTCCACTGCCAGCACCCAAGAGAAAGCAACCACACACCCACAGCTCATCCCTCACACAAGCCACACACCAGCAGCACACCAACAAATACCTACCTCACATACACCCAGCACAACACACACCCACACACCCTCACCTGCACACCAACACACACATCACCCACTATCACCACCCATCACCATGCCCCCAAGAAGAATCCCAAGTTCCTAGGATAGTGAATTGGAAGTCATGGTAGACGGATCCTCAGGAGCAGTGGCACAGCTGCTTGGCACTCTGGTCCAACAGACCCCCATGTCGCAGAAAACCAAGATGTGGGAGGAGATCATCAACAGTGAACGCCCAATCACCATGTCGGCGCACAAAGACCGGCACATCCAGAACAGGTGGTATGACGTGCGCGGGAGGGTCCGGGAGCTGCTCAAGAAAGACTACCACCTGAGCTAATACACCGGCAGTGGCCCTCCTGCCAAGCCAGTATACCTCAGGCCCTGGGAGGAGAAGGTGCGGGCCATCCTTCCGCCAGTGAGCGTATATGGACTAGAGGACATCCCAGAGCCTGGTGAGTACACAACAAATGTACACAATAACTGCCACAAAACACACACATCACTGTCAAGGGGAGAGTCAAACCATGCACTCCTATAGCAATTACACAGCAACTAGAACAGAATCATCCCAAAATGTGTATGTCAGTCAGATAAACACAACACATGCCATCAAAAAAGTCACATCCAACTGTGCCAACACATGTACAAACACAACCACAACTACAGCTAGGCAGTGGCACAAATAGAACTAACACACACATCCACACATGTAGCCACCACAACAACACCAACACACAGTGAAGACCACTCAAAGGAGAGGAATTCTGTAACATGCTGGCCAAGTCAGTGTAGCCAATAGCATCATGTGGAGTCGCAGTCACACATATTGCCCCCCCACAACTGTCCCATCAACACCAATTCCCTGAACCATGCTCACATCACAGGGAGTGGAGAAGGACTCACAAGATGGCTGACACTGGCTACTGCTGTGGGGAGCACAAGGCTCTGCTGCCAACTGTGCACCAACAAACAGCAGGACACCACTGACTGACATCCTGAGAGACAACTTACACTCCCTGCAATGCGCTGCTGCCCATGGTGGGATATCTGGCTGGCTGGCTGGGTGGGAAGGGGGACTTGCAGCACTGACCATAGTCACCAGCACTCTCCTCACACCCCCCCC